>WBMW01006236.1:111592-127964 GCA_013396635.1 Penelope pileata | reverse complement strand
AGAGGGCTTTTCCAACCTCAATGACTCTATGATTCTAAGTTTTCCCTCTCACTCACTTTCTGGCAGTGACATGCACCTCAGCTGCTCTCCAAGGAGCGCTGCTGGGCCTGTGGTGGAGCAGCTCTGCTCCGTGCCCTTGCTGGGGGGCCCAAGGAGAGGACAGCAGTGCTGAGAAGCACCTGCAGGAAGGCTGGGAGCCTTACACAGCAGAGCCTTTAGAGCTGAGCGCTGCCGTAGAAATGCCACACTGACTCATTTACTTAAGAGCAGGCAAGACACTAATACCTACCCAGGCTGTGAAAGAGCCACTTGATGCTGGACTCAAAGGGATGTGAGTGGCCGGGAAATTTGGGTGCATAGCTTCAAGTGGCGTGTTGCCTGAGAGCAGCCCGGCCTGCAAATCGCTTTATCGATCTCGGGGTAATGATGCTGGGAAGCGATTGAGCAGGGAGATGTGGGGACACAGCTCGGTCTGCTCGTGCATCAGAACCCATTCTTGCTTCAAAAGTGGGCTGGAGGGACAGAGGGATCAGGAGGGCACTGCCCAGCCTGCTGCGTGCCCCAGGGAGGGGAACTGGAGCAGGAGATGGGGCAGGGAACGTGCAGGCTCTGCTCGCTGCTCGGGGTTGCTGTGGATTTGGGGAAGCAAAGAGTGGAGGAGTCTGTTGGTGTGAGATGCTCTGTGCCCTTCTCTGAAAGCAGGGAACGAAAACAGGGATGAGGCAGAACTGCGTTTCCCACTCCATTTTCAGCTCCCACATCTGAGATCTCCCCGGATCTGTCAAAATGGAGAAAGCCCACCTGCAGAAGGCCCTCAGACCCTGGGGATCTGCTGTCCCCACAGAGGAACTGACCCCTCTGCATTTAGGAGCCTGACATCAATTTTGCTCGTTATTCCGGCTAATAGAACTAAATTGCTCGTGATTCACTGTCCAAACCGACGCAGGGCGATAAACCCCGAGCTGTACGGACGGGCACAGGAGGGGTGGCAGCGGGCTGGGTGCTAACAGCATCGATCTGCATTGCTCTCCTCCTGCCTGAGCTGCTAATGATACACAAATCACCACGGGTGCTTTCAGAAGGTGGAATTTGTCAGCTCTAACTTGAATCTCCGAGCCCGGACCTGAAGGCTCCCTCTTTATTGTCAATAGAGGAAAAAGAGGAGTGTGATTTGTCACAGCTGTCAGAGCAAAAATTGCCCTTAAAATACCTTTTAGATGGCTTCGTTTGACCTACAGAAGACCGCCCAAGTTCCCCCCATCTCAGCCTGGCACTGAGATGTTTCTCTTTGGGAACCCTTCACGGGCTGAGGAGATGCTGAGCACACTGCCACAATGCTGCAGGGCCAACAGAACAGCAGGGGAGCTCTCTTCTGTTCCACTCATTGGGGGTATCTTCCAAAAAAAAACATTTGGAGAGGCTGAACGAGAGGATGGGGTTAATTAATAGGGAACTGTTGGTAAAATCTTATCGTGAGATACTTAAAAAGCAGAAGAACAAGTGCTAGTGCTGCCACTCATGCAATGAATGTGGGTTTGTGTGTCAGGGGAACGCATCCTGATCCAGATCTAAGTTACCCAGACCTGAGAATTCTGCCTAAGTGCAATGACGCTGAGCTCAGAGCATCGCAGGTGGCTGCAGACACCTCCTGTGTTTCCTAAGCCAACGAATGAGGAGTGCCAGGGAACACAGACACCCCTTGCAAACCCTTTTCCCATTAATTCTCAGCGGTTCGTGGCTCCTGAGAAATGCCACCCACACTCGCACTGTGAAGCTTGGTGCAAGTCCAAGCAGGAATGTCATCACCCTGCTGAACTCAAATGGTTTTTGTGCATTTTCTTTTTCTTCTTTTGCACAATTCTAGGGAAGGAGCTTGATGAGCAGAATCACAGAGCCATGAAAACACACAGAGAATTCGGGTCCTGGCAGAGGGATGCAGCGCTGGCTGTGGGTGCTCATCCCGGGGGGGGCAGGGAGGGGGCTCCTCCCGAGGGCTCTTTCCAGGTGATGGCAGCGCCCTGTGCCTGAGTCACTCGGGCTCTGTGCTGGGAAAACCCGTGACCGGGAGCTGAGAGATAAACCTTATTGCCTTATCGCTGCTGGTATTCATTCATTTCCGCTGCTTTGGTGATGTGCAGCTGCCCCATCAAACTGCAGAGCAGCTGGGGGCAGGGACCCCAAAATACGTGGGTTGCTCCGAAAGTAATGCCTCCTATTTATTTCCATGGAAACTATAACACATACAAAGAGCACAATGGCCCTGTTTCACAGAGCAAAGGGTGCCGTTTTATCCACATGGAGGAATTCAATCCCACACCTTTGCTCCAGACGCACTCCCATGTCAGATGCCTTTGTGTTTTACTGCCCCTCTGCTGCTGCCATCTGTCACACGGCATCAAAATGGAATGGGATATTGCTGGGAAGGTTCAACCTCTGCTGCCATCACACCAACATCCACCCCTGACGTCGTGGGCCAGCATCATAAAAATGGGAGGCATTACTTTCGGAGCAACACTCGCATTTGGTTTCAACGGGCAGAGACGGCTCCCAGGGAGCGTGGGGCTGTGGGGGGAGCAGGGGGACGCCGAGCGCGTCCGAATTTTCCCGTACAAGGGCACCGTAACGATGAGTATTTAACGGCTCCGTGAATGAATGACGCGTTTCCACCGCGGGAAAGCGCCGCTGGACACAGCCCGAGGCTCTCCGCAGGCAGCAGGCCCATATCCCACAGCCACATCCTATTTCCCTTCCCCTTTTCTCCCCCACCTTCCCATGGTCTGCGAGCGGCGGGGGTCACTCCCGGCACCGCCGTCCCTGGGCTGAGCCCGGCCGGCTCATCGCACGCGAGGTGACGTCACGGCGACGGCAGCCAATGGCAGCGGCGCGGGCGGTATAAAGCGGGCGGCGCGGCGCCGGGGTGGCAGTGGAGCGGGTGGCGGCGCTGAGGTGAAGGCGGGGGTAGCTGAGGGGACGGCTCCGCAGCGCGGGCCGGGCCGGCCCTGCCGGTGCCCTATGGCGGCGGCGCGGAGCTACAACGGGTACACGCGGCGGGAGGGGCCGCCCTCCCCGCCTCTGAGCACCGAGAAGCCGCGGGTGCCCCCCGGGTCTGGAGGAGGAGGAGGCAGCGGGGATAGTTGGAGGGGAGAGCGGCCCCGCAGCGAGGAGGACAACGAGCTGAGCCTGCCCAGCCTGGCGGCCGCCTACACCACCATCCTGAGGTCGCTGGGCGAGGACCCCGAGCGGCAGGGGCTGCTGAAGACGCCCTGGAGGGCGGCCACCGCCATGCAGTTCTTCACCAAGGGCTACCAGGAGACCATCGCGGGTAGGCGGCCCCCGGGTGTGACTGCTTTGAAGTTCGCCTCTTGCTATCAACTTTGGCTTTGGGGAGCGGATGGAGTGGTTTTGCTTTCTTTGGGGCAAACTTAGAGCTCCGTGTTGGCTGTGCGGTCTGAGGTGGAGCAGGCAGCGGTGGTTCCTTCCATAGGAAGCAGCGGTGCTCTGGGGTTTCCCCAGAGATTTCCGTGAAGGTGGGGATGGAACCTGAGGTGAGGGGCTGGGAGGGCTCCAGGCAGAGCCCTGCTGCCACCTCAGCCCCTGGGAGTGGGATACCTGGGTCTGTGCCCTGAGGGGTGCAGTGGGGTTCAGCCCCCTCCTCATTGCAGTTATCCCATGGGTGAATCCTGCTTGGAAACCTCATTCTCACATCACTATGTCACATCGCTTTTCTTCCTCATAGCCTTCCCAGCGGAGTCTGTGCTCACTGATTTAAAAAAAAAAAAAAAAAGGGTTGGAAGTGGGGAATCCCCCCTCCTCTCAGGTACAAGCAGGCTCCTGGTGAGTGAGGGATGTGGGTGCCTGGGCGTTGGGGAGCTGAGCATCCTGAGCTCAGTGCTGGGTGGGTGTTGGAGCTGGGTGAGGCTGTGCTTCCTGCTGACCTGCACTTCCCTGTGCCTCGACACAGAGCTTGGCTTTCTTCTTCTCTTTCCTTTTCACTTCTTTAAAACTGCTGGATTTCTTGAAACCTGATTGCATGTAACTTCCTGCACTCACTCACGGGCAATCTTTCACTCCTGTTGCAATGTCACACCCCATCTCACCCCAGGAGCAGCACCTCTGCTGTGTTTCTCTCTTATGAATTGAGGTTCACAGCTGGACATCAGCTCTGGGCTGCCATCCCCTCCTGTTCAGTCCTGCTGCGCATCTGGTTGAGATGAAGCTTCCTCAGTCTCAGAATGCTCCTTTGCCTGCTGGGTGTGATTTCCCTCACTTGGGGATTGCAGTTGTCTCTTTATTGCTGTGTAACACGAGAGGTCTCATGGCCAGGCTGCCAGCCTCTAGCAGTTCTCAGTCTCTGAACACAAATCTCTGTGCTAAGAGGTTGCTGCCCACCCTGAGTCCTCTCTTAAAAGTCCTCTCAATATTGCTGTGTGTCTTGTGTACAGACACTGCTAAACCAAACAGATTCCCGTTAGTTTTCCAATAACCTCTGCTCCAGGGGGTTCTCTGGGACCCTGACTGATCTGTCCCAATCTCACGTGCATTTTCCTGAGCACAGTAGTTCTGGGTAGTGAGTATCCATCCTGGATGAGAGCTGTGTTATAGTGAAGAATAGAAACTGTTATTATCACTAAGTGCTGTACTCCTGGGCTGCTTTTTGCTACTTTTTCTAAGAAATAAAAGGGAGCTGTGATACTGTCATCCTTTCCTGCCTTGGGTGGGCAGTCCTCTTCCTGCTCAGCTATTCATCTCTTGTGCAACACCCAGCTTCTGGTCTTACTGCTCTTATTAGTGGACTGGGGGGAAGCTGTAGTTGAAGGCCAAACTGTAACAGCTGGCAAAGGGATGGGTGGATGGAGAGTTGGCTGAGTTGATGAGGAAGTGAGTTCTGCATGGGAGAGCCTTAAATGCACTGTGAAGCACAAAGCCAGAAGGTAGATGGGCTGAGGAAGGGAATGCAGTGCAGCTACAGGTTTTAAAATTGGCTTTCTGTGTTTGTCTGCTTGGGTATCCACCTTGGGTGGGCGGGGGAAAGCAACTCATTTCTGATGGCACTTTGGTTTTTCCATACAGTGCAAGAAGACACAAAATGATGTAATAAATGTGTTCCCAAGTTATGAAATCTAGTGAAGGCCAGACAGGGTGGAGGGGAAAGTACACCAGGGGAGATCTGCAGTGCTCAGTGTGCCTGACTCCAAGCTTCATGTGCAGTGAGTGAGAGCATAAGTTATGTGCTTGGTCACAAAACTGAGCTACCTGCTGCTCTTAGGTCAGTGTCCTGCAGCTGGTCAGTGTTATGTGTCAGAGCCATTAGTGGAGTTTAAAGTCAGATTTGGATACTTAGTGTTCCTTCTAGGTAGGTTTTCTCCCATTAATCCTGCCTCGACCCTTAGCTCTTCCCTTGACAATGTATTCAGATGTGTTGAACTCATTCTGTGGTTCTAATCATCAGACTTCCACTGGAGGAGCAAGAATGCCTTGAGGGATTCAGTACAATGTACCTGGGGAGCAGATTTAAAATGCTAGCAGCCTACACTTGGGATGTGTGTAGATTAGTAGCTAAAAGTTTGACTACTTAATTTCATGCAGTGCTTCTGCATGAAAGCACAAAAACACTTTCCTTTCCTGAGACAGGGTCAGATTTATCACTTTTCTGCTTGTGGGGGTAGATAACAGAATAGTAACCTGTTCTTTTATTTAATAAAGGTAGTCTGGGCTGTTAAGAGCTGGCTGCCTGTAACATCCTTATAGTTGTTTCAGGCAATTGTCTGCACACACAAAGGTGAAACCTTGAGGATCTGTCCCTCCTTCAATAAAGGTTTGATGTCACACTTGGTGCTGTCTGAACTATGAATGCTACAAAGCATAAATGTGTGCAAATGCAGAAAGTGAGGGAATGTATGGAAATCAAGGCTGCAGACTGAAGTCTTCAGCTTCAGTAACAAGTTACGGAATCAATCTTGCTAACTGATGAATTCCAAAAACAGCACATGTCAAAGATGCTAGCCTCAAAAAACCATAAACCAAATTGTACAGTCAGATGCAACTCCTTTACAATCCTGCAGGAAACAGCCAATGAAGCTGAACAAGCTCCCTGCCTCTGCAGTGGGAAGTTAACTACGTCTCATTGTATGTAAGCACTTGGAGCAAGCCAAGAGGCATGTTTTGTTAAATAGTTGCTGGTAATTATGGTTGTTACATGAATAAAAGCTGAAAGACCTCTCCAGTCGGTGTGCTAGCTTTCAATCAAGTTAAGATTCAACTGTCCTTTCAGCATGTTTAATTGGGAAATGAAAATTAGAAATACTAGAGACAAGTCTTGCTCTCTGAGCCTTTGTAGTTTGAAAGGCTGCATGTGTATTTCATTTGCCTAAAAGCTAAGTGATGCTACTATGTAGTTTTTGCTTTCCAGGCAAATAACACCTCATCACAGTCATAAAATCATAGGATAGTTGGGTTTGAAAGGACCTTAAAGCCCCCCCAACCCCTGCTGTGGGCTGGGTGTCCCCCTCAGCTCAGCCTGGCCTTGAGCACCTCTAGGGATGGGGCACCCACAGCTCTGGGCAGCTGTGCCAGGGCCTCACTGCCCTCTGAGTGAAGAATTTCCTCCTAACATCTAACCTCAGTCTCCCCTCATAATTTAAAATTGTTTCCCCTTGTCCTATTGCTATCTGCTCGTGTTAAACACTGTCTCCCTCCTGTTATAAGCTTCATCTAAGTACTGGAAGGCTGCAATNCCCCAACCCCTGCTGTGGGCTGGGTGTCCCCCTCAGCTCAGCCTGGCCTTGAGCACCTCTAGGGATGGGGCACCCACAGCTCTGGGCAGCTGTGCCAGGGCCTCACTGCCCTCTGAGTGAAGAATTTCCTCCTAACATCTAACCTCAGTCTCCCCTCATAATTTAAAATTGTTTCCCCTTGTCCTATTGCTATCTGCTCGTGTTAAACACTGTCTCCCTCCTGTTATAAGCTTCATCTAAGTACTGGAAGGCTGCAATGAGGTCTCCCTTGAGCCTTCTCCAAGCTGAGAAGCAGCTCCCTCAGCCTGTCCCCACAGCAGAGGTGCTGCAGCCCTCTGAGCATCTTTGTGGCCCTTCTCTGGCTCCATTCCAACAGCCCCACACCCCTCTTGTGCTGGGGGCCCCAGGCCTGGGCTCAGCACTCCAGGTGGGGCCTCATGAGGGCAGAGCAGAGGGGGACAGACCCCCCCCTGCCCTGCTGCCACCCCTCTGTTGGTGCAGCCCAGGGTGCAGTTGGCCTTCTGGGCTGGAGCACACGCTGCTGGCTCACGTGCAGCTTTTTGTCCTCCAGGACACCCAAGTTGTTCTCATCAGGGCTGCTCTCAAGGATTTTCTCTCCCAGCCTGTGCCCATAGCTGGGATTGCCCTGACCCAAGCACAGCACCATGCACTTTGCCTTGCTGAACCTCGTTAGGCTCCTGTGGTTCCACTTCTCCGGCCTGTCCAGGTCCCTGTGGATGCCATCCCTTCAGTTGTATCAACTGCACCACTCAGCTTGGTGCCATCCGCAAACTGCTGAGGGTGCACTTGATCCCGCTGCCTGTGTCACTGATAAAGATGCTGAAGAGCACTGGTCCCAAGATGGACCCCTGGATTACACCGCTCGTCACCACCTCCACCTGGACACAGAGCCACTGACCACAGCCCTCTGGCTGCAACCATCCAGCCAATTCCTTATCCACCGAATAGCCCACCCTTCAAACCCATCTCTCTCCAATTTAGAGATAAGGATGTGGTGTGGGACCACGTCAAAGGCCTTGCACACGTCCAGGTAGATGGCATCAGTTGCCCTTCCTTTATCCATTGATGCTGTCTCCCCATCATAGCAGGCCACCAGATCGGTCAGGTTTGGTCTAATATTAGTAAATTAACACCTGCTGAGTCGTGTATGTGCCATTTCCTCTCAAATTTGTGCTTTCTTGTGGTGAAGGGTGAATAAATACAACCTTAATACTCCTCACCTTCTCCCCTGCGTGGTTTTGTTGTTTTCATAGATGCAGCAGTGGGGGAAGCTTCTATTTTCTAAGCCTACCCAGTCTGCTGTGGATGAGAGGTGCTAGGGGCATTGTTCCATGGAAATAGACAGGCAGTGCCTTGAACAAACAAGGCTGTTTGATCAGCAGCACTGCCCTTTGCTGAGGGCTGCTGAGTTGCTTCATTTGTTTGTTACTGGAAGCGAGGTATTGCTGGTTCTCCTGCTTCTCTCAGGTGAAAGTCTGACATATTAACTTCAATATCAGCACCACTGGCAACATGGCCAGGGCTTGTTTCTTCCATCTGAAGGGTGGGAGAGACAGGGGGGTGGTCCCTTCCCCAACCCCCAGCCCTGCATGGAGGTTTCAGCCTCCATGGATGGAGGCTGTCCATGGATGGAGACTTCCAGCACCTTCTGTGACATGAGATGTTGAAACAGTTATTGAAATCCTGATACATGTTAATGAGCATCTCCATAACCCTGCTTTCCATCATATTAATAAATACATTGGCAAGAGGCAACTCCTAGAATTTATCTTAGCTTCGTCTGG
Organism: Penelope pileata; assembly: GCA_013396635.1. Lineage (NCBI taxonomy): Eukaryota > Metazoa > Chordata > Aves > Galliformes > Cracidae > Penelope > Penelope pileata. Next base: position 119,425 of record WBMW01006236.1, on the reverse strand, counting down.
GAGCCTGCAGTAATGATCTCGTATGAGTGGAGCTGAATCTCTCACTGCAGTGTGGAAAGTGTCTTTGCAGGAAAGTAAAGGAATCAGTACAGATGACAGCTAGAATTAGCTGAGTAGCAGTGGTGGTTTCTTCCATATTTAATGCCTCAAAATGAGCTGTAAAAGAGCTGCTCCAGGTGTATAATCTCTGGTGGCTGAAGAAATCAATTTTGCTTCCAAAAAGAATGTTCCTTTCTGAAGCAGGATGGCTGTTGCCAGTCCTCTGCTGTGGCAGTGATGGGAGCTGAAAGATTGGTCATAAACTTGTGAGTTCTTTTGTCTGATGCTTTTCTTCCTTCCTGCTAGGAAGGTACATGGTGCTAATGCCCGTTTAGTTCTTCTCTGCAGCTTTTGAACTCCATTGCCTGTTTAAATAGTCACGTTAGAGCTTGGGCTGTGTCTCTTTCTAGGGCTCTTCAAGACTTCTTAAAGCAAATGGTAGCTCTGTTGTGAATTGGCATACCCAGACCATCCTCTGTCTTAGCAACCCAAGGTCATTAACTTTCTGCAAGAGTACAAACCCTCCTTATATGAATAAGTTTTCCTGATTTTCCTCCTCTTATGGGTAATAAATTCCTGGTACCTTCCTAGTATTGAAATCTGCAGTAATTCTCCAGTGCTGCTTGTCTGGAATATTTTCTCTAGCTGCAGCTGTTCTGTAGTGTTAGTGCTGGGATGGCTGAGCTCAAGGAGCCCAACCAGTAACCTGGAGACTTGCTTCATCCTACTGACAGCCACCAGCCCTCAAGCTGACTCCTCTCTGAAGGGAACCATCTCCACTCACAGTGACAACATCTCCCAAGCATCTCAGCCTTCTGTCTCCAGGCCAGCCCCTTGCAGTGCTGTGCTGCTGATGCAGAGCTGCATCCTTCCTCCCCTTCACCTGCTGAGCCAGCTGCTGGGTGGGCTCCGTCTCCTTTGGTTGCCAGAGGTGCATTTGCTTTCCTGTGTCGCATTAAAGCTATGCAAATAGTTTCTATAGCAACAGGTCTTTTTGCTTAGCTCTGACGCAAAATCCCGAAAGGTCTTTCTCCTTCTGCCTTCATCCATTTCCGATTTTTGCTTTTATCGACTCTTTTGGAAGACAAAGGGGGGAAATTAATTCTGATCTGTTTCAGGAGTTAACTTGCAGCAGGAGTGACTGCTGAGTTTTTAACAGCCCGCTGAAGTTTCTACAACAGGCCTTGAAGTCTGGGCTGGAGGATGTGAGCTGGAATAATCATCTCCGACTGTATGTCTGTTCTTGTTCCCTTCCTTCCAGCCATGTATTTTTATCCAAATCTTTGCATTTCCTTAATGTGATGCACCTAGGCTTAAGCAGCAAGTTCCCTTAGCTTTTCTGGGGTGGTAGAGAGTGAAAGCAGTGATGTCTGCAGGCTCCTTTCGCTCACAGACAGGGCTTGGTGGCAGCACTGGAGCACAGCTGTGACCAATGAAGGCAGGGAGAGGGGAGGTATCACCCATAGGGGCCATCAAGCTGTGGCTGAACGTGCCAGCCTCCCTGCAAGCAGAGCAAGTCCTATCCTCTTCCTGATGATGATTATGTAGGTGGCACTTGGAGGGAGTAAAAGGAGGAAGAATTTTTCCTTTTGTGTTATGGAGAAGAAGCCTGCAGAGGAGGAGCACATCTGAGCTGCAGGTGCTTTGCTTAGGAAACCAAACTTCCACGCTTTGGCTTTGGAGAACTGAGTGCCCCAGGAGGATGGGGTGGAATAGATCCAGGCACAGGTGGGTCCTTAGAGCTGGAAGATGCAGCCAGTGCCACTGTTAGATTGCTCTGCTGTGTTCTCTGGGATGTGTGCTGCAGGCCTCAGGCTGAGCTTGTTGAGGATGTTTGATGCTATTGCAATTGGAATGGCTACGAAAAATAAAAGGCAGACCAAGTCAAATGAGATGGCATTGCCTCTCTGCACGAGGCAGTGAGTCTTTGCCAAACAAGTCTCTCCTGTGTGATCACTGAAAACCATCTTGTCTCAGCTGCTTTTACCCATCTCTTCTGTTCTCGACACAAGGCTTGGATTGGAAAGGGCTGCGTGTGTATGGGGGGGTGTAGGTGCAGACACAGACTTTGAACTGTGCTTGTTTTTCAGGAGAAGCAGCTTGTAAAGTGAGCAGGAAGGACTCGAGCAGGATAGGGGTGCCTGGAGCTCTGTTCCCACACCGTAGCCATTAGTCAGGTACTGACCTTCTGTCTCACCTCTTGTTTTGCCTCTGTATCACCTGGCAGTTGTCAAGGGTAGCAGAGGGGCTAACAGTGAGCTTGTTTCTTCCTATATGGGTTCTGTCCCTCCTCAAGGTGCTGGCTGTTAGAATCAACACAGCTTGCTGTGGGTACCTTACAGAACTTTTGCAGCTGGGCAGTTATCACCTGGCTGCAACGTGCTGCTAATATTCAGAAAATCTGAGCTGCCAAATTGGCAAGATCTGTATAAATGAAGAGTTTGAAATACCCTACAGCTCTGTGGTTACGTTCTTGACACAAAGATCTATTTGCTTAAAACTTCCTTGGCTGAGAGGAGGCATTACCCACGCTGCTGAGACTTGGCTGTAGCCTGAGAGAGGATATGCAGGAAGGATGGATGACCTTTGTGTTCCTGTTTAACTGCTGTGGCCATGGGAGGGGATGCATTTTGTTCCTGAAGCTGCCTGTGTGACACTTCATAGGTCTCCCCACCTTCTTTTTCCCTGCTCTAAAATAGGCTAGCAGCTGTCTCCGTAATACAACACAGCTCTTCAGCATTCTGGTGATTGATCTTGGTTCCTTAGATGAAGTCTGGAAGGATCCATTCATATATTTATTAGATGGATGAGTTTTTATATACATGTATACACACTGCACATATAAATGTATTTAAATATATTAATATGAGACTTTTCCATGCTGAAGTACCTTCTGCTGAGGTTTTGACCTTAGGCTGTCACACACTACCATGGCTTGTAAGGAGGCTGTGACCAGTTTTGATCGTTCTGAACAGGCTGCTCCATGAGCACGCTGACATAAATCCATATCCAGCATCGGGCTCTGCTGTGCTCCTGGCAGCCCTGGCATGAGCCGAGCTGGTGGGCTGATAACAGCAGCAGTCACTCTGGAGATGCTTCTTGGGTCTGTCTGGGTTTCGTTTTAATAATGCAGGTTTTGTGAAAACGCTGTTTGCTTTTCTGCTGTGGAAATGGCACATCTGCGAGTGCTGCGTGACGGAGCTGAGAACTTACCTTACTGCTCTGTCTTCTCTTTGCTGTCCCCCAAGCCCTTTCTGTTCCAAATTCTGACTCTTTCTGTCTGAGTTCATAGCAATACAACTGCATGATGCTTCCCATGTAGTCGAAAATCTCTCCAGCAGTGTTGGGTATCAACTGGGCTCTAAAACGCGAAGGACAAAATCCCATGTGCCTCTATTGAGTTGTTTCCTGGCCTCTTCATGCCCTCTGTCCCTACTCTCTGACCTGACCCAACCCCTTCTGGGGTTCAGCCTTGCTGTTTTGCAGGTTGCCAGCCCTTCCCAGGAAAGGGATGTGCGTCGCAGGCAGAACATCGTGCGCACAGTTTCCAGGGTTACCTGTGTAGTGCTGATAGCGAGCAGGAAATTAAAATGCTCCGTGATGATGATACGTATCGACAGCAGATGGTGGCCATTAAGTGTGTGTATATGGCAGGGGAAGGCAGGAAGGCGAGCAGAGCAGAGACAGCTCTGAGATTTGTGTAATCATCACTGCAGGTGCTGAGCTGCACCGTGCATGAAGCTGGGTGCCCCGTGCTGCATCTTGCTCTGGTTCCTGGAAGTAACTCCAAGCAGTCAGCGTGGCTTCAAGCTAACTTTGCAGAGTTCCTTGTGCTGATCATCAGCCCTTCTGTCCAGCTAGCTCCCTTGCTATTTCTTTCTTGATATTTTCTCTTCCATGCAGCTGTTCTCTCTTGTCCTTTAAAAGGCTCTCTTACCTTGGGGCTGTTCTGCTTTTAACCTCTCTGAACACGGTCCAGCTCACTGTAGCCTTTGCAGAGACCGCAGTAATGTGCTGTAACCTGTAACTCAGGGGTTGCCTGGGGACTTGTTAGGGGACTGCTAAATCTGGAAAATCAACTGAGGATGTTTTGCTGAGCTCTGAGATGAGCAAAGTCTCATGCTCTAATTTCCTTTTCTTACTGTCTCTTTCTCTTTGTGGAATTTTTCCGTATTCTCTGTTGAATCTGAGATGCAGAATTCAGATGGAGTACACATCTGCATGCCAACTTCCAGTGCAGGGCAGCCAGTGTCTCCCTGATCTCTCTGACCTCTGTGTATGCCTCAGGGTGCTTCAGGGTGAAATGCAAAGGTGTCTTATTTGGGCACAGAGCATCCTGGAAGGTAGTGATGCTGGTGTTGAAGTGTTTCAAGAAACAGCTGTGGTGGTTTAGGTTGAACTTAGGCTGAACCTAAGGCTCAGCTTTGCTTGTGGTACATGAGAGCACAATGGCAGCCCATGTAGAGATGTGCTCTGCTCCTCATCGCTGGCTTTGTCAGCTGTGGTGTTAATTGCTATTATTTATTATCACTTTCTAATGCAAATGTTTAATTCCAGATGTGCTGAATGACGCCATCTTTGATGAAGATCACGATGAGATGGTAATTGTGAAGGACATAGACATGTTCTCATTGTGTGAGCACCACCTCGTTCCATTTGTTGGAAAGGTAACTTCACCAAACAAACGTGGGAATACATGATGAAAGACCTAAAGCACATGTAAAAGACTTTGTAGCTATAACCACAAAGCTTTTAAAGCTGTAAGTATTTACTGCTTACGGCTATGATTCTGGGAGTTGATCTCCAGAGAATACAAATAAGGAAGACCTCCTTAATGCGAGTTTTATTTGGATTTCAAGCTCAATGCTCAACCTTTCCTAGTCTAACTAATCTAATGGTTTCTGACATTTCACATTAAAGCTCTTCTTCGTGAAGCAGCAGCGAGCCTCGAGGGCAGACATCTTGTTATTAAAGCAGCTCACCCTGCACGCTGGCTCTGTCACGGATTTGGTTCCTGGCTCAGAGCTATCCAGGGCGTGTTCCTCTCGGGAGCCCCTGTGGATGGAACAAACTTCTGGGTAGCAGCCCTACACCTCAAACTGTGTAGGTTGGGACTCCCACGAACGGGGCTGCTGTTTCAAGTGGTGTTCAAGTTGTGGTGCCAACAACAAAACGCTCCCCTGATCCCCAACAACAAAAAAGTGCAACAAAACGTCTGTAAACTGCAAGAGTTCAAAGTTGGTAACTGTGCCAACCTCAGCCTCTTTGCTCTCGTATGAACACAGAAGGATGGAGCTTATTCTAACCCATCTGTTCTACCATTCGGTACTCGCAGGGCAGAGGAGCAAGTGCTTTTGTTCTCTGTAAGATTTCATCAGTACCACATGTTCCCAATAAACTGTCTCCAAAAAATAAAATACCCAAACAGAAACCAGCTGCTTGTTTAGTCAGCTCAATTTCATCCACTTTCTTTTCTTACTGTTAGCATTTCATTCCAGACAACGAGGTAACTTCTGTTTCTGTCAAAGCTTTCTGTTTCACCTGTTATTCTTGGTTGCACATGCTGTGTGTGTTCTCTTTGTTACATCTGTGGCAATATATGCATTCTTTTTTAGTCTGCTAAATGACTTGGTATGCCTCTAAATGTTTTCAGACTAACCATTCTCCTGTTGGGTACAGCAAACAGGCTGCAAATACCCATCAGTGGATGTGGTGTTTGCAGTTCTACCTTGAATAAAATCAAAAAAAAAATAAATGATGGGGAACAAGATTCAGCACTTCTTTCTAAGTTATGTCTCTTACTTTCTCTAAAATGTTTCATGTCTTTTCAGGTGTCAGTGGGTTGATTACCCAACAGAAGTGATAGGAATGAGCGAGTTAGCCAGGTAATTAGGTGTGCTGTGGTACCTCTAACTGCAGGTACAGCAAAACAGGATGCTGAGATGGGGCCTCTAGGCAAAGCACGAAGGCAGAATCCTACACTGATACTCCCCTACTGTATCTTGGCTAATTTTTCAAGTCTCTGGTACAGTGACATAAGTGCTGGTTTATACTCTGTTACAACTGCAAGCCCTCTTGATTTCAACAGCCTGTGTTGCTTTCTAAATAACAGGAAGCGAAATGCCTTTCCTTCTCCCTTCAGATCTGAGCACTTTTCTGCTCTGTAGCTCATTTCACCCTCGTGCAGTTACACGTTCATTATGAATGTTCAGTAAGTCCATATCCAAGCAGGGTAGAAGTTGACTTATTCGTGCAGTGATCTATGGTGCTACCAATAGCACGTCAGTTGGCATTAAAAATAATAATAATAATAGAAGAACATCAGTAAGTGCAGCCTGATTTCAGTGACAAAGTATTTCTTGCCATCAGAACTTTTACTGGAAGCACAGTTCTGCTTCCCTTTCCCTCAATCCACTTTAGGACTTGAAAGAAAAGCATGTTTATTTTAGATGAGCAGTGATGTAAAGACTGCTTTTTGTACCCAAATGCAGTAGTGCTCTGTGGCATTCCTGAGACTTGGAACATAAGCCTTGACTCTGGAAGAATTGTTACTTTTCTCCCCTCCCACCTCAGAGAACATAACCTGTTCTGCACCAGGACACTGACCTCACGAGGCACTTCCAGTCTTTGTTAGCTCCACAGTTTTTCAGGCTTGCATGGTGGCATGTTCCTCCCACATGCTAAGGTTTCTGGACTGTTCCAGGGTTAGTTCTGGGGCGTGTGCACATCTCATTCTCTATGCATGAGTCTCATGTATCTGGAGGTTTGGTTTAGATTCTGCTAATGGCTTGTTCTGCTCTGTCTAGGTACACATTGGCTATCTTCCTAACAAACAAGTGCTTGGCCTCAGCAAGCTTGCTAGGTAAGTGTTAATGTAATGAAAGTGATGCTAATTTGTAAAAAGGATTCCAAGCTGTGCTAACTGTGCTAATCTTTCTAATCTGGTCCCCCTCTACAGCTCAGCACGCTTTGTGTCCTGGATTTGGATTTAGACCAATCCTCAGCGTTACGTGTTCTTTATTTTATTAATTTTTTTTGTAGAGAGGACAGATGAGTCTTACAGCTCTGTGTTAATTCACATCACAGTTGCCTGGAGCAGAGCTGTAACACTTCTGCACGTCCATCCAAAGCACTGGTGTCTAGAGGGAACTCATAAGTGGGAAGTCAAAGGGAACACACAAGTGGGGATTCTTGGTCGTGTTCCAAGGCAGGTCACCAGCAACAGTGGGGATCTCCAGCTGTTACCTTCTGTGTGTGTATTGCCTGATAAGAACAAAAACCCCAAACTGTAAATGAACACGCTGTCCGGATCTGAACCTAAAGCTTTCATCTGTTAGCTGACGTCTGACAAGTTTGACATTTCTTTCTTTCTCTCAAGGCCTGCTGAGAGCCGTGGGGTAGATTTTATAAGGCTCAGCCTTAGAAACAAAGTAATTAAGATGCAGTTGAGAAATCCATTTGTTATGTAAAATAATTTTTTCCAGTTGTTGCACGGAATTGCGTTATAGAATGACAGTTTCTGGTCCTGATGAGGAAGAAGATGGTAGATCCCTTAATTAGGCAGATGACTGGGCACCAGAGCGGAAGGGTGTCTTTCAACAAGTGAATCTGAAAACATTGGCTGTAGTCCAGAAAGGGCTTGCTTATACTTTCCCTGATACATCTGTTAATCTTTCTGTAGTTCCAAGAATGCTAAGGAGAATTAGCCTTGTAAATCCGCATGCCTGCTGGGTTTTCTTAGTGGGTGAGGGATGTGCAGTATGTGATGCTGAAGTGCTGTAAAAAAAAAAAACA
>WBMW01006236.1:67689-95366 GCA_013396635.1 Penelope pileata | reverse complement strand
TTTTTTAGCATGGATGTAATAAATGAACAACACAAATTCCAAGTCTAATGATATGTTCACGAGGACAATCTACAACATTCACAAAATTAAAACGGAAACAAGAGAGAGAGAGAGAGAGAGAGGAGAGAGACAGAAAGGATGCAAGCTGTCGCTGAGGCTCCCGCACCCGGACCTCGTCGCTGGACCCGCAGCAGTTGTTCTCCCACCAGCGCCGCGCCACCCTCTAGATGGTGGAGGTCCGGTCCACACCGTCTGCAAGGAGGAAGGCAGAGTTACAGAGTGGTCCTTGGGGCACGATCCTGCATCCGTCCTGTAGGGTGGCAATAGGGTTTTGGGGTGGAGATGCCCTATGCCCCCCTTGCTGGGTCTCTTTCCCAGGATCGGGCTGCGATGTTGCTCCTGCCACGTCCCTGCGTCACCTTTCCCAGGAGCAGAGTGGGGTTCTGGGCAGCTTGGTGGCAATGTGGGTGTGAATTTGGGACCCTCAACCTCAGTGCACGGGGACAGAGCTGGTCCTGGGGTGCTGCCTTGCCCCTCCCCACTCATCCAGCCCAGCAATGCCGGGATGGAGAAAAACCCCACAGCCCCTGCAACCCATCACAGCAGGGATGCACCCAGTCCAGAGCCCAGCAGTGAGGGATGCACAACCCACCCCAAACCTGCACAACCAAACCAGGTGCCAGCATCCCCCACCTCCTCCCAGTGCACTATGAGGCTTCAGCAGGGCACAACGAGCACCCCACCCTATTTCCAGCCCTCCATACCATCTCCCCACACCACGAGATGCTCTCCAGGGGGGAGCCAAGGCAAACCCCAAACCTTCCCTGAGAGCCCCCTGGGATCCCATCCCAATCCCCTGGACGCTGAGCAGTGCTGCCCTCTCCCCACGACCCTGCACAATGCAGAATGGGCTCTGGGGGGTGCAGGGCAGGACACAGCGGGGTTTGTCACCCTCCCCAACAGAGCGTTGCCTGTTCCACCCCCCCAGGCACTGCCTCCGTCCTCCGGCTCGGCCAGGTGGAATTTAAGATTTGAAAACAAACAGGTTTGTTACTCTTATATATTTTTTTTTCCCCCAAAGGTTTATTATTAATTATTAATAATAATTATTATCTTTTTTCTGCAGAACTATTTATAGCACGACCAGGTTGGAGACGCTTGGGGTATGCGACCTGGAAAAAAAAAATAACTCTGCGGAGCAGTACCCTGCAGAGGCACAACACGGCTAAGCCTCGCCTGGGTGCACGCTGGACGAACGCTTCGGGTGACAGCAGTGTCCTTGTTTCCACGGCCAGAGCCCTGCTGCCGTGTCCGGTCCTCGTGCCCATGTCCCCGTCCCCGGGCAGTGCCTTGGCTGCAGGGAGCTGCGTCCTCCCCGCGGGCTCCTGTCCTCCGCTGTCCAACAGTCCGTGGTTTTGGGGCTTATTCGGATGCAGGCTGCTGAGCTCGTCCCATCCCGGCGGGCTCGGCTGGGAGTCTCGGTGCCATCCACGCTGCCGTGTCCGCTGTGTCGGGGCGTGTCCAGTGCCGCCAGCATCCCTGGGCTCTCCTCTCCCACCGCCTGCAGCCTGGCCCTCCTCCTCCCTCCCTGCCTCCTCCTCGTCCCCACGCATGTCCCAGGCTGCCAGCATCGCCACGACCCCAGTGGGATGGCTCCAGCCCTGGGGGTCCCCATGTCCCCCAGCAAAGCAGGGCTTGGGCTGGCAGAGGGGTAAAGCACTCCAAAGCCTGTGCACCATTCAAGCGCTCGGGTGGCTTTATCATTAATTAACAGCAGACTAGTGAGCTGACACTAATGATGATTAGCAAGCTAACTAGTGGCTAAAAGCACAGGCTGCGCCGGCGCCGCGCACAACTCCTGCGTTCGGTTTTACCCCTCTGTTCCGACAGAGCTGGCCGAGACCCCTCCATGGGAGCAGCATCCATCCTGTCCCATCCCATCCCTCACAGCCACAGATGGTCCCAGCCCTTGGGGGGTGCGGGGCAGCCCCCGGGGGGCTCGGCCGAGGCCGCCTGGATGTGCTGGAAGAGCCCGAGGAGGAGGGAGTGCTCACCACTGAGCGCGTGCTCCGTCATGCTCAGGCACAGGGACTCCAGCCTGTTGTTGATGTCAGGTTCAGTCACCGGCACCTGGAACTCTGCAAGAGACAGGGACAGGAGAGCTGGGTCAGGGGACAGGCTGGGGACCCTGCCCCATGTCCCTTTGCTTGACCTTTGGTTGGGTTTTTTCTGACTCTACCCAAGACCCACCCGCATCCCAAGGCACCATTGCTGGACTTGGTGCTTTTTCTTCCAATGCAATAACCTCAAAAAGGAGAAGTCTGCAAAAATTGTCATGTTCTCCTATATTTCCTATCCTACAAATGCTGTATTTCATTTCCTACCCTACAAGTCCTGTATTTCCAATCCTGCAAATCCCACATTTCCTATCCTACAAGTCCGACATTTCCGATCCTACCAACCCTACATTTCCTATCCCATAAATCAAGGAGAGCTGGCGTTGCAACAGCAGACGGATGGGCACGAGGGGTGCAGGGCCTGCTGCTATCCCTTGGCTTTTCCATCAGTGGCCAAGAGGCTCTTTCCCTAAATACCCCACCTGTAACCGATACGTGTCCCCACGCCGGCGGCATTTCAGCCCGCGGGTCACACCGCGGTGCCAGCTTTAAATAGCGCACACGTGGGAGGCCACGCTTGGTCCCAACCTCACCAACCCCAGAGGGTTTGCTCCATCCCAGAGCTGCATTTTCAGCTTGAGCAGAGCGCTGCTTTTGCCATCCACCATCAAAATGGTGCAGATAAAGCACTGTGGATGTGTAATGCATGGGGAGAGGGGGGAATCGCCGAGCTGAGATCCCAATGGGAGTCCATAGGTAGGGCTCAGCTTATCGGGGTGAATTGCTACGGGACAGCCATGCCCAAGGGAGGATGAAGGGATGCACAATGAAAAGGGGATGAATATCCCCATGGGAAGGACGGGAACACCTCAAATCAGAGATGTTCCTATAGGAGTTCCTACCATTCCTATGGGAACACTTTCAAGGTGTTTGAGAGGGAAGCAGGGAAGGGGATGTTCACCTTCATAGGCATTAGAAAAACAATTTACTTCAATGCTTCAAGCCCCTTCCTCCACACCGAGCACCCCAGGCCGTGTGCAAGCTCCAAAGTGACCACAGAGCTCCTGTAGAGTGAACTGCCCCCATGGGAAGCTACGCATGGCACCACCATGGCCATGGATGTATAGGGCCAAGCAGTATCTCTGCTCCAACCTATCCCAAAGGCACCCTGGAGGCACAGCGGCAGCTCAACAGCGTGCAGCCTGGCTCATGGCCAGCCCAACCTGCAGTGCTCTAAATAACAGCAAGGTTGGCTACCAACCAGCACGGCTGCTTCTGTGACGTGGGTGCTCCTCCATCCAGGATGAGGAGAGGTGAAAAGGCAAATGCTTGCTTCCTACCTGGCTGCTGGAACATCAGCATGGTCTGCGGGGAGGTGTGCACCGGCAGCGAGCGCGTCCTCTGCACTGAGCTGTGGCTCCGGCTGGGCATGCTATTGCTGCCCCCAGGGTTGGCAAACCAGAGGTTCTGTGGGACACAAACAACTAGGTGAGATGGGAACTGGGGGGAGATGGTGGGAGACGGGAACTGAGGGGAGGTGGTGGGAAGTGGTGGGAGAAGGATGGTGGGAGAAGGGAACTCATAATGTGATGGGAGATGGTGTGAAATGGAAAATGGCGTGAGACAGGTGATGGTGTGAAATGGGAAATGGTGTGAGATGGGAGATGGTGGGAAATGGGAAACAGTGTGATGGGAAATGGTGGGAAATAGTGTGAGATCGGAACTGGTGTGCATGGGGACAGCGATGCTCCCATCCCCACCTGTCTGAGCCCCTCGCCTCTCGCCATGTATTTATTATTACTCTCCCCTGGGTGTAATACCCCCTGTATACAAATGCCATAGCACCCCTTGGGCTCACTCTCCCACTCCGAGCACCCACGTGCCCTCCCCACTCTCCCTCCCTTTCCCACTGCAGGGCAAAGAGCACTCGCAGGAAATGCAAACTGCTTGCACTCCTTTGACTCAAACCAAACCAGGGGCTCCAGAACAAATCAGAGGAGAAAAAGCAAAGGAATGGTTTCACCCTCGCTGCAAAGCCACGAGCGTGACCCACCTGTCTGCCTTGCTTGAGGATGGCGGGGCTGGCGGCGGGGCTGCGCTGTGGGGTGCCCAGCAGCCCACTGGGACCCAGCAGCCCCAGGCGGGCGGTGGGGAGGTTGCGGGAGGGGATCTGGAACTGGCGGGGGTTTCGCCTGCCCAGCCCTGCCCCTGCGGATCCAGCTGTTGGCAGGGAGTTGGACTGCCCGAAGCCTCGGCTGCAGAGAGAGAAACGCTGGGGTGAGAGCCCGGAGGCGCGACGCAGGCTGTCCGGGTGGGTTCGTGATGGGTGCAATGAGGTCCTGGGGCTCTGCATCCTCCCATGGGTTAATGGTCTTTTTTTAAATTTTACTCATGCAAAATATTCTTCTTTTTATATGCCAGCCAAGTAACACAGGAAACTGCCCAAGCACACGATGCCTGGTTTCCTGGGGTTTGGCTTCAACTCTTCTCGCAGTTGGGGCACTGAAAGAAATCTCTCCCATGTGGATTCTTTATTGTCTGATAAAGGCCCAGCTCATGCTGCTGGGTTTTCTTTACTGGGAATGCCTGAAGACCTCTTCCAGGAGGTTCGTTTTTATGAACAAAGCCCTCTCTGTGACTGCTCCAGTTCTGTAAGATTTGGTCACAATGGCCCTCCAAGCCCAGGACTTACTCAGGATGGACGGAGCAAAGGGCTCATGCAGCCGGGTGGTGGGACCAGCTCTGCTCCCAGCACCACAAACCCAGGCCCAGAGCAGCCACAAATGGACCTAACTGGGGCAGATATCAACCTGAGGCCACAAAATGTTCCCTGGTCCTCTGTCCATGGAAGGGTTGGACTGAGATGACCTTTAAGGTCCCTTCCAACTCAACCCATTGGATGATTCTACGATACAACTCCATGAAATGCAAAGTGCAAGGCACCGCCGTGTCCCCGGTTCTCTTGCTCTGGCAGCAAGGAATCCTGATTGCAATAAAATATATTTAGCAAAACAAAGCGAAAGGCTGACATTGTTTGTTGAGACTGATCTAAAAGCTTCTTCTTGAACCAACCCAACTGCGCTCCAGGATCACCCGAAATTCAGCATCACCATGGATGAGTAAACAGGGTGTTGGTAGCACTGTGCTCCGTAATTGTGGGCTTCAAATCTTTCTGCCAGCTCTCTGATGGCTTTTTGGTGAAACTTCAGCCTTGATTTAATTAGCAAAAGGCTGGGAGAGAAGGGTGAGAACCATCTGCCCGGTGCAGGGATGCCCTCCTCTAGCTCAGCCCGTTGCTGGCTGAGCTTCACATCTGTGCAATGGGTGCAGTGGCACTGCCCTCCTGCTTCTGGCTGGATTTAACCTGTTTGGTGCCTGGGACCAGGGCCAGGTCGATGCTCCTGTGGTGGGGTAGCACAAAGCAGTGGCATGAGCATCCCTGCCTGACATGTGGCTCTGGGACTGGATGCCAGCCCTCCCTCCCTCCCTCCGGAGTGCCCGCGTACCTCCGCTGCTGCCGATAGCCCGACAGCTCCAGGAGGGATTTCCGAGGGAAAGACCTAAAGAGTTTTTGCACCTGCTGTTTCCATGACAACAGCCGTTTCTTCTGTATCTCTGTAAATGCCTGCCCGAAAAAAAAAAAAAGGAAACACATGAGTGTTCTTCCGGATGTGTATGTGCACACAGCAGGCAGTGGTGTGATCCCAGCCCTGCCAAGAAGCAAACCCAGATTCCTTTGAGGATCTACCCCCCATATGAAAGCTGCCAGCCCCCTGGGCAGAGCAGGGTGCCCCCAAAGCCCCCCCACCCCTGCATGGACATCCAAAAAGTCTAGGCACAATTTCCAGGCTTCCATGCTCTCCAAAAGCAGAATCAGTTGGAGCACAATGCACTCACCCCCCCCCAGCTCCTTGCCCCTTTCTATGCAAAGCATCAGGAAAACCATCCCCACGGGTCTAAACCCTGCTCTTCCAATCTGCATTTCAAAACAAAGCATCCAGAGACTCCCTGCACCTCTTGCACCACCTTCAGGGGGTAACAGCTCAGTGGGAGCGCTCCTTGGATGCCCACAAATCAGCTTTGCTCTTATTTAAGTTGTGTGCAGGGCTTGGAGAGAGGCATGGCCATGCAGGCACGAGGCATCTCCCAGCTCCACATCCATGGCCATCACACAAGCACTGAGGTAGCAGCATTTCTCTGCACCCCACCAACTTCACCACTCACTCCAGAATTACTGTTAATACTCCCCCAAAATATTTGTGTTAGAAACCAGGGCGTTTACACAAACAGACCCTTTGGAAACAGTTTAAGTGATGAGAACAAGGAGAACTCACCTCGTGTATTAGACATTTGTCTATAAGCTGTAAATAGGAGCTTATATTCTCTTCGTCGGGTCGGGAAACTAAAAGCTGTGTGCACACTGGAAGGCAGAGAAGGGAAGGTCAGTGGGAATGTGGTGCTGGGCAGGGAGCAGGGCTGCAGGCACTGCGTTTCCCTTCATTAATGAGATAAAAACACCCATCCCCAACTCCTGTCCTATATTTAGGGGCAGGTTTTGTTCTCAGTTACGCTGCTGTCCATCCAGACAGGAACCTTCTAAGTCCCCAGAATGAGACCTGAGCAAGGCAGGAGCACAGGACCTGCCCACTTTCCCTCTCCCCATTACAACATGCAGAAGGCAGCATCAGCAGGCTCCTGCTCCCCAAATTTGCCCCCTGCTGCAAAGGGGCTCCCACAGATGACAGCAGGATTTTAACGTGGCTAGAGCTTCCTTATGGCATCCCAAAACATTTATTTCTGTTCTTAGTCTTCTGTGCAAGCCTGCTGGATGCAGCCAGAACAAACACCACAGAGGTAGGACATCCCTGAGCCCACACAACCCTGCTGCAACAGCCCTGTGTATGGCATAGGGTGCTCACATTGCTCTCGTGCACCTCCTGGCCCATCAATCCCAATGCAAACCCTGCAACCCGCATGGAACATCACCTGCACGTTTGGATATCCTTCATCTAACTCAGGCCTTAAAAGGAGGCTGAGACCCAGCTGACCTGTGGGGGACACCCACAAAACCCCACTCACCTTTCCCCATCACTCGGGTGAACTGTCCAGGCAGGTCACCTTCGGGCAAAGGGCCGCCCCCCGACTCGCCCTCGCAGCCTGGCAGGTGATGCTGCTGCATGGCCCCCGCTGCAGAGTCCTTGCTGTCGGAGCCCTGGCTGTCTGAGCCCAGCAGGGAGGGGGGGTGATGCGAGTCCGCGTCCCGGCTGTGCTCCTCCGGGCTGGAGATTTGGGAAGAGTAGGCTTTGATGGGGGTGAGGATCATTTGGTGTAGTTCCTGCAGCGGGACACGCAGGTTGCCACCTTCCAGGATGTCCTGCGGGTTCAAGGCAGGAGAGGATTTGTGGTGACAACAGGGCATTGGTTACAAACCAGTACCATTAATCACAGCATGGTTGGGTTGGAAGGGACCTCAAAGCCCATCCAGTTCCAACCTCAATGCTGTGGGCTGGGTGCCCAACAGCTCAGGCTGCCCAGGGCCCATCCACGGCCTTGGGCACCTCCAGGGATGGGGCACCCACAACTGGGCAGCCTGCAGTTGAACTGAAACCCCTGTAGCAAAAACATTCAGCCTGGAGATACCGGGATCCACAGCGTCAGTCTGTTGGGCAAGATTTTCTGGGGAAAATTCCTGCTCTGCTAACCGGCAGAGACGGGTGGAGCAGCTCTTTCCAAGAAAGCAGCAAATCTTTAGCAGCAAGACACTGCCCAAAAAAATCAAGTCGCACACACATGCTCCTGTTTAGCCTCAGAAAAAAAAAAAAAAAAAAATTGGATAGAAAGCCTGGAAAACCAGAGACATATCCTCCCAAATCCAGCACGCTGAGTCCCAGCACAGCATGGCTCAGGGAAATCCCCCAGCCCACACCCAGCCCATGAGTTGGGAGTAACATGCAGAGGGACCCAGGCAGGCTGAAGTGGGCCCATGGGAGCCTGATGAGGTTCAGCAAGGCCAAGTGCACGGTGCTGCACTTGGGTTGGGGCAATCCCAGCTATGGGTACAGACTGGGAGAAGAACTCCTTGAGAGCAGCCCTGCTGAGAAGGACCTGGGGGCCCTGGTGGATGAAAAGCAGGTCCAGAGGAGGCCATGAGGATGCTCAGCAGGCTGGAGCACCTCTGCTATGGGGACAGGCTGAGAGCTGGGGGTGCTCAGCCTGGAGAAGAGAAGGCCCTGGGGAGACCTCACTGCAGCCTACCGATACCTGCAAGGAGCTTATAAACAGGAGGAGAGCAACTTTTTACATGGGCAGATAGTGACAGCACAAGGGGGAACAGCTTTAAACTAAAAGAGGGGAGATTTAGCTTAGATGTTTGGAGGAAATTCCTCACTCAGAGGGCGGTGAGGCCCTGGCACTGCCCAGGGCTGTGGGTGCCCCATCCCTGGAGGTGCCCAAGGCCATGGATGGGCCCTGGGCAGCTGAGCTGGGGGCACCCAGCCCATGGCAGGAGTTGGAGGGGCTTTGAGGTCCCTTCCAACCCAAACCATTCTCTGTTATGATTCTAAGATTGTACAGAAAGCAGCCTCTGGCACTTCTCTCCCTATATTTTGCAGTGTGCGTAGCTGGCTGGGCTGGGCTCATGTTCCTGCACAGATAATCAATACCATATCCCAAAACGTACGTGGAGAGGTAGGAGAAAAGGCTGTGCAACTGCCTGGAAAACACATCACTGAAGTGAGCTCAATCCAGAGGGCTGTCTCTTGGATTTAATAGTTATTATTAATGTACGGGGGTAAATAGAGCTTAATTAGCTCCTGCAATACTCCGAGCACAATCCCGTATTATAAATAAACAGTGAAGCAGTGAGTTAACGAAAACACCAATAAATAGCAACACACCACAGAGGTATTTAAAAGCCCCTAGCGGGAGGCTGTGTGAGCTGCTGTTGGAGGACGATGCAATTAAATATCATACAATATCCCAATAATAAATAGCAAAGGGCCGGGCGAGCCGCTCCCAGCAGGTCTGTGGGGAAAACAGGAAATATAAAAGTAGCTGTGATTACTTACCCTTTCTAAAGACTTGAGCAGGTTTTGTCTTTCTTTTAGCTTTTGGATACTGATGACTATTTTGTGTCTTGCGCCTTTGGTAACATTCTGCAAAAACAGCACACAGCCTGGCATTAATAATTCCACAGCATGGCCCCACCAACCCAAAGCCCTCCTCCCCTAAATGGAAAGGACTGCTATAAATTAGTCCAGTTTCTGATTTGCAGACACTTAGAAACTCTCTGGAGATATAGATTTCCAGCTAGACTGCCCCTACCCTGGTACATCTCAAACACTGAAAGGAAAGGCGTTGACTGGACCTCTTTATTCCAAGGGTAACACAGATACAAGCTAAGGAAGGGGACATCTGCAAAGGTTTAGTGGAAATCACCCACCAAAGTCCCACTGACTTCTGGTAGGTAGGCCCTGAAGACTGTGTGCCTGAAACGCTCAAACTCAATCCCAAGAAGACAAAAATCCAAGCGCAGCTCATTGAAGAGGATGGGAATTCCATCGTCAGCCTCCAGTAAGAAATCTGGGATGTGGCCATTCCCAGGTACAATGAGATTTTTCACTCCCAAGGCTCAGTGTTCCTTTTGCTGTTTGCTCCCCAACCACCCAAGAAGGCACCAGACGCATCCCACACATCCCATCACCAGCGGAGCGAGCGCCGCGGTCCCAGTTACAGCCTCATGCCCTCCTGTAGACATACTTGTGCCTCGAGCTGGCATTCGGTGAGGGCCATCATCTCCTCGTACGTCATCTGCGAGAAGAGCGCGGCGTACTTGTGCAGCCGGAGACTCTTCAGCCAGGCTGGAACATCTGCAGCACAAGGGCAATGAGACGAGAGCTCCCCATTAGTTTATGACGCTGCTTAACGACGCGCGGTGTCATCAACAGTTGAGCCAACGGAGGAGTTTTTAGGGGCTGCTTTCCCTGTGCCATCTGCTATCTTACTGATGCTTCAGGTACCTCACTGACCTTCACAGGGCCCTACGGAGGATGGGATGCTGTGGGTATGGTGGGAGGAAGGACCAGCCCCTGGATGAGGACACGTCCTCAGAGGCTGGGTTCCTGCTGCTGTGAGTTAGCTCCCTGGCTCACAAAACCATTCTGATCCAAGCACTATTGCCTACACCAGCACTACGCCCAAGATAAAACCATTACAATTTGTCCCAGCATCTGCTGCAGCCAGCACAACGCATCCCACCAAGCCCGGTGGATCCAGACCCACTGCTATACACTGAGTCCCTGCAGAGGGGCCATGACAAAACAACGTAAAGATTTGTCCTAAAGCTGGGCTGGTCATCAACACCCATCTGCAGCCATGTGACTTTGTGATGCTACACGAGGTGCCAGCGTCACGCCACGGCATGGGCCAGCTCCTCATTGTGTTTTGTTGGAAACATGGAAACTGAGAAGGAAACGGCGGGGTTGAGCTTAGCACCAGCAAATGGCTGTGCTGCAGCTGTCAGACACTGATTTATGGTGTGAGGGAAGATGAGATGTGCTGAAAATTTAAACAGCCGCTTAAAGAGAAATAAAGAGATTGTCATTTTGCTTTTGAGCATGGAGAAATGACGTGCGGTCAAAGATGGTCCCAAAATCCATCGCAGTAGCTCCAGCCCGCTCAGCAGCTGCTCTGGGTTCTGCAGGTTTGGGGTCCCATGGGAACAGCCCAGAGGAGGTGGGAGGGCCTGTGAGTGTCTGCACTGCAGCACAGCACCCAGCCCATGCTGAGCCTGCTCTGTGTCCTTGAGGTTTCAAATGCTGTGGCAAATTGGGACCCACCTCATTTAGCACCTGAACAGCTCTACTGTAGCCCGTCAAACCCATGCACTCCACTGGCACTCCCAGCAATCCCTTTAGTCCCATCAGGGCTCGTCCCCTGCATTACCAACAAGACATCTACCAGCACCATCTCAGCCTGCACCGAGTGCAGTGGGAATAAATAACAGCATTTCAGCCCCAAACAGCATTAAAGCCATAAAGCTGGAGACAGCAGGCAGAGGTGGGTGCAGGGATGGGAAGAGCAGGAAACATCTCTTTTGGGGCTAAATACAAGCTAACATTAAGACCTCCACTTTTTTTTAATCATTCTTGAGTCCATGTAAGGCAGAGCAGGTGCTGGGCCCTGACTGCCTGTGCCAGGAAGGCACTGACCGTGCATGAGGGCAGGCAGGGAAGGAGCAATGGCTGGAGGTGATGCTGGCTCCCTGGGCTCTGCCTGCCCAATGTGTCCATCGAGGCGTGAGGAGCACCCACCTCCAGGGGCCTCCCCATCCACAGCCCCCACAGCTGCCTGCCAAAGGAGGGTCACCCACGTCTCATCAATGCAAAGACCCTAGGCCCATGCTCAGCTCACCTCTGCAGGTCCCAGGTGAGCTTTTATTTGCAAACGGGCAAAGCTCCACCTCTTACCCCATCCCTGGCAGTGCCCAAGGCCAGGCTGGATGGGCTCTGGGCAGCCTGAGCTCGTGGGAGGTGTCTCTGCCCATGGCAGGGGTTAGGGCTGGATGGGCTTTAAGGTCCCTTCCAACTCAGCCCATCCTATGATTCTATGATTCTGTGTAAGACCCTACAGCAATTCTTATACAGGCCATGGTTCCCGAGACCTTCCAGAGAAACACACTCCTGCTTCAAGGTTTGGTACATGAGGCATTTGGGCTGGTGCTCAGAGCACCGTCCCATCTCTGCACATCTTGACCATGGCTCCCCTGGCATCTCCTACCTACCCACGCCCGGTGTGACCCCAAGGACCACTCACAGCCAAGCAGAGGTGATGCACATGGGCTCAAACCACTGCTTTTTGCTCATGCTCTCTGATCACTGACACAGGTCAGGATTTGTGCTTCAATAAAATTCCTCAAATGCTGTGTTTGAAGGAGATGAACCTCATACCAAACACGGGGCAAAGAGGTTACTGAGTGCAGATGAGCTCAAGTTTGTCATTTTCCAAAAGTCCCAACATGCAACAATCCTAAAACCCACTACCAAAAGTCTCAGACCAATTTTCTGCTTAAAGAAATTAAAAGCTATTAACAGAAAGCACTCTCTTCCCAGCGCAGGGACTGGCAGGTTTGAATCTCAGCTTCGTTTATGGAAAACACAACATTACAGTGATGACACGTTAGAAGTCTGCCTGCTCCTATGTCTCCTGGGGCCATTTGCCTTTGGCACATGGGAAAGTCCAACTGGACACTTCCAGAAGACAGATTCAACTTTGTGTACACATTGAACCCTGCAGAAAATAAGGAGGTACAAAGCTATTTAAGGTGATTTCATGGTCCTTTGAATGTAAGACTTCCCAGTGATCCCCATGGAGCAGTGAGCTGGTTGTCCACACACGTAGCTACCCTTTAATCACCAATTATTGGGACCTAATTGCTAAGTCATGGCATGACTGTCCAAAATGCCGTGTCTAATACGAGGAACAAGATGAGGACTTCCATGCTTCACGATTCCTTCAGCATGAAGACAGATGGACAACAGAGAAATATGTGGCATTAAGGGACATTAAAATGGGAAGAATGTGCTAAGCCATGTTGCACAGAGGTCTCTTGTGGGTCTGGTTGCATCCAACGTTTCTCTGGATGCGCTGGAGGGTGGAAGAGAGAGCAAGCCTGGGGAAGTTGCACATGCTACCACGGCACAGGAGCCTTTGGAAGACATGGCTGCAGTTCAGAATGGACTTGGCAAAGCCAGAAACTGGTCTGGATGAAATAAGACGCAATCCAATAAAAATGCATGAAGTTGTGTGTTGATGTAGGAACAATAAACGGCACAAAGCGAGGGCAGGGAACGGGCAGTTCTTTTTGCAGGGAAAATCTGGGGATACAACGGGCAGTACGCAGCCAGTGGCGTGTTATTCGAGCATGATGAACCCTGTCTATATGGCAACCAAGTCCTCTGCTTGGCTCTGATATGGAGCCTGGCTCTGGGCAACACATCTTCAGAAGAATATGGGCTTTTTGGAAAAAAAATTCAGAGGAGAGAAGGAAATACAGCTGAGGGGATGACATGACAGACTCTGAGCACGAGACCAGAGGCTGCAGACATCTGTTTTGCGTGTCCTCAAGAGCAGGACAGAAGCAGCTTGGCTGACTCAGCAGCAGGGAGAACGGAGTAGGGATGTGCACGAAGCATCCTGCAGAGAGAGACGAGAAGGGCAAGAGTCTGCCCAGCAGGGATGAAGAGACCAGGCTGGGTTAGGAAGGGCTCTGCGGGCAACAGCACCTTTGGTTCTTGCATTTGGTTCTCCGAAGGAAACGGGGTGGATTTGGCCATACAGGTAGGTATGGGGGATTTACTGCAATTTTTTTTGGAAAATTACTGCCCACCCACGTCGCAGTGCTGCATTTTGACTCATGCACAGCCAAGCTCAGCAAGGTCTCCTCCCCAGCCCCACTAGCAGAAACCTGGAGAAACATCACAGGAAGCAGATCCCTCCATGCCACCTGACCCTGATGAGCCTCTCCCTGTCTGAGCTCCCTAATTACAAGCTCATTAGCGAGCAGAGCCCATTAGAAACCTCTCCTGTTACATCCACAACCCATGGTCACTGCCCCAAGGCATCATCCTGGTGCAAAGCCCAACCAGGGACGGGGCTCAGCGCCCAGCATCCATCTCACTCAACCACAAGTGTTTCCATGCCTTTCTTCCATGCAAATCATAGAAAGTCACACCATGCCAGTTCAAATACAGCTCCACATTAGAGACACTCATCCACACTTAGATTTGTCTGCAATTAGAATAAAATCAGCCCCTGTGACTATTTAAAAACACATTTCCTTATTCCGGTACGTCATCGGTCTTCGCGCAATGGAGTTGCTTTGCATTAATAAGAAGCAAATCCCTGCTGGCACAGCGTTGTGCCATACGCCTGACAGCAGTTGTTTAAACAAGTCTCTGCTAGCTGTGGGTTCATTTCCAGTCATTTTCTCTGCTCAGAAGAACACACAGGCTGTGAGTTTGGCCATTCTGTATGGGTATAGCCATTCATCACCCTACAGCCCAATGGTTGCTCTCCGTCTTTGGGATTTCATTCCTGCCTTACTTACTGACTTACTTTATTGCTGAAAGTCTCTGAGAAAAGCAGGCAAAATGGGAAAAACAACTGAAAGATGCAGGATAGATTCAGACCGAACAAGTATCCCGAGCCAAAACTTCCCCAAATACACGGTGGGTTTCTGGTCAGACCAAATGCCACAACGACCCATGGCTTGCTAAACTTCTGTTTTTCACTGTAATTAAAAAACATTGAAAGAGGAAGAGAGCACCACTCACAGCTAAAACCCATGGGCTATGGAGAAAATTCAGCTTTTTGGAGCGGGAACACGCACTGCTAAAAGAACACCTAACTCATCACCCTACACAACGATGGCGAAACCAACCCTAGCCCTGAGGCACGACCAAAGCCCATGTTCCCCAAAATGGCCCCAAAACCTCAAAGCCTTGGCCCTGGGAGCAGGCAGGGGCAAGGGGGGGGAGGCATCTCAGTTGTCACTCACCTTTCATACCACTCCCTTCCTCCTGGAATGTGTTACGAGCAGAAGGCTGATCTTCTAAATGTTCACTCCCACCACTTCCCGAAGAGGCTACACTGCTTTGTGGAGACAGGGGGGCATGATCGGAAGGGATGCACTGGGGTCCTCTAGCTCGTAAGTCCTCATGAGACATCCATCCATGTCCTAGAGGTTGGTTTGGCACATTCATGGGTGGGGTAAGGGACACAGAGCGTTTCAAAGGGCTGTGGTGTGTCTGGCCTGAGAGAACTGAAAAAAAATAAAATCAAACAGGTTATTCCCCCCTCGCGGCCCAGGATGCAGCAGAGTTTCCCCAAGAAAAAAAATATATTAAAAAAAAAAAAATCAAATGTGTGGCTCAGCACAGTGCTGGTGGGTTCATGCCCAGGATACCTGAATCCTGCCCTGACCTCACTCTCTGCCTCCTGGTACCTGCAACAAGATGGGGTTACACGAGCTCCACGGGGATGCTTCAGGAAGGGTGGAGCATGGATTTCTCCCAGCCAAAAAAAAAGGGGCTGCTGCCTGTCTGGCAGGGAAGGTGCTGATGTTATTTCAGGTGGAATGGGAATTTTCAAGCAGCTGTGTCAAGCTCATTAAACTCAGCCTGCTACAGTCGTACCCTGCCCCAGAACCAACTCTTCCTGGGAAAGGCACGGAAATTCCCAGACTGGGAATCACACAGACACAGGGGAAGCTTGTCCCTCCGGGTGAGGACTTGGCTTGTGCCCTGAAGCACATCTGCCTAAGGCAAATGTGGAGGAATTCATTATCCACATCCACCTCTCAGCCTCTTTAAGCCTACCAAGCTCTTGCAGTCAGCTCAGCTTTCCTCGGTAATGAGAGCATCCCTGCTCCTCAGCCCTGCAGGTGTGCTTTCATCTGCCTCGCAGCCCTCCCAAAAAAGCAAAATGCAAAGCACTGGTAAAAACACACCCCTGACAAAGAGGTGAGTCTGAGTCCTCCCAGGATTCTCTTTGGAAAGCTTTGGGTTTGTTTTCCCCCCCTGTTTTATGCACGTTTGTATTTCCTTGGCTGAAATTTTAATGCCACCGTGTCCAATTTGTTCTTAAAAAATAATTTTAACAACTCCAGGAGAAGAGCACTGGCTGACTCCTGGCATTTGGAAGTATTTCCTGAGAAGGGATTTACAACAGATGGGTATTTACTTGCCTCTCAGTCAAGCAGAGCAGCATGTATATGTATTTTAAACTACCACTGAACCAAAATCTTACATTTTCTGACATTTATTAGCAGAAATGTTTCCACTTGAATATATTTCTAAATACAACATTTACTGAAGGGGCTGAGCTCCACATCACTCCGTTCTGCTCTCCTTCCACAGCGCACCATTAATTCCCAGTTATCTCCTCCAAGACCTGCAGGTCCTTTCTCTGGTCTGTGAGTCAACAGGGGCAATGCATGCTATTACAAACCAGCAGGATATGGAGGAGTTATTTCTTTCCTGGAGATGAAAAATATATGAAAAGTTTGGTCTGTTGGGTTAACAAAATTCAAATCCCATTGTTCACAGTTTTATCAGACTGGCTTATGGTTCGACCATACACGCAGTTAACGTATGTTGATGTATAGCTTTAGGATATCCAACACTTACTTAGTGCTTTATTGCAGCTCTGTTCAATGAAAGTAGTTGGCCTTCCCATGGGCTGTTTCCTGATAACTGAGACCAAAAAATGCCTGGATTTGGTCATTGCTCAGCTGAGCTCTGCCATGTTGGGTGTGCTCCTTGAGCAGAGCTTTCCAAATCCAGGATTGCTGGGGAACCCCACGCAGATGCTGGTTCAGTGGGACATGAACAACTGTGAGCTTCAGCCCATGGAAGAAGTGGAGAAGTAGATCTTCTCACCCAGGGAAATCTGGGGGCAGAGGGCATTAAAACGATGTTTCAGCCCATATGGGGCTGCAGCTGTCCAATTTTTCTTTCAAAATTGATTTCCTTAAATCTGAACAAACCTTGGGGAAACACGTTGCTCTTGTTGCTTCTCCCCCTTAAAGCACCAACGGGAATTGCCTCCCTGAGTGCATCCCAACCACGTGGAGCTCCATGGGTTAATGCCTAGCACGAAGAAGGCTCAGTGGAAAACTCCCAGCACCGTGCTGTAAAAATGAATGCAGGTCTCAATTCCCAGCCCAGGGCAACACATGATGTTGAAGCTGCCCCTAAAGCAGGACGGAAATGAGCATGGAGTGAGGGGTTCTACCAGGAGGGGAGAGGGAAACACCAGAGCTCGTTTGCTTTCATTAGGCACCTGCATGGAGCAGCCAGTGCCGCACACAGCTGATGGATGAGGCTGAAATCCTGCAGATTTTGGCACTGTCTGCAGTGGTAGAGAATGTGCTCCCTTTCTGTTAAACAACGACAGAGACACCCTGCAGCAGCCTCTTGGCAGAAAAGGATGTCAGCGAGGACCTGGAATTGTTTTCAGAGCAGTGTTTCCGAAAGCTGTGGCACTTCCTGACGGGAAAGCAGAAATGTTTCAGGTTTTCTTGGACGAGACATCTCAGCAACGGGGTCTCAGCCAGGAAGGCTGAACCTTGTGAAGCCTCACAGCATGCAGGGGGCTGGAGCCACCCCGAAGCGTTGCAGGAGAAATTCCTTTAAGGAAATATTTAAAGAGGTGCAGGAATGGGGATGGGCAGCACATGGGCTGACTGTGGGATCGTGATAGGATCGCTTGTAGGGAGCACAGGGCTGCTCCATCAGCCCTACACGACAGCTCACAGCCTGTTGCTTGCAAGCTGTCCTCCCCCCAGCAAAACCTCCCAGGCAGGAGGATGGTTTGGGCTCACATCCAGCACACATTCCTTCCTGAGCAGCCATCCCCTTGCAAACCACTGCTCTTCCATCTTCATTTCACATCCCCTAATTAGAAGCCGGCGTCAGCTGGTGGGGCAATAATGAACTCTGCAGGATGGTCAGGAACGATCAGAAATCACCAGCGCAACACAGAAACATCAGTTCCACTTCTTCTCCTGCAACGCCAGGCTGTGTTTCACCAGCAGCAGGACTAAAAGAGCTGATCCATGCAGCTCCAGAGCGATGCTGCAGGGAAACTCCAAAAAGGATGCTATGCTGTGAGCACAGAGAGGCAGCAGCTCTTGGAAACCACCGTGCCTGCTCTCGTGGCTCCTAACACAGTGTACACTTTATAATCTTGCTTAGTAATTATGGTAAGAGGCCCCGGAGCTGGCAGGCAATGCCTGAAAGCAATCGGTGCCTGCAAGAGGCAGGAGCACGCGTTGTGCTTGTTGCTCCAGCCCGTGCCCATTTGCTGGCACATTAATTAATGCTGCTGCCTGGGCTCGGGCTCTTGGTTTCTTGAAACAGCAGATGCAGCCAATGGTCTTGAAAGCATCATCTCAGGGTAGCTCCCTCCCTGCTTTCGGAGCACTTTTTGCATGGTTTGAGGTGGGGATGCCAATGGCTGAGCTGGGACATCCCCGCTGGGACAATTCGCTCCTTCAGTCTGCTAAAATAAATGCTTTATCTTGGGCAGCCTCAGCCCATCCCAGACCGTGTTTCCTTGCTCCTACATCACACCCAAATCATGGTCAGCCACAACGTGGCTGCTAAATATAACGCCTTTGAGATCAGCCCGAGCTGCTTGGCATCCTTGGGGAAAACGTAATAAATAACCTGGAGCCAACGCTGAGAAACGCGTGGGGCCGCCGAAGTGCTCTTAGGTTTCAGACTGAGCTTGGTGTTGTGTTTCCAGGGGACAAAAATAAAGAGGTAGAGAAGGAGCAGGCCCACGGGCTCCAGGTCACAGGATGCTGCATAGGGACAGAGCATCGAGGAGAAAATTTTGGCCAGCCCCATGCCTCCCTGGGTTCAGCTGCCCAAACAGCGGCCAGGCTGCCAGATACTGCAGGAGGTGTAGGGAAAAGGTAGGGAAAATGCGGCCCTTCAGCCCTCCAGCAGCCCAGCCCCAGTAAAATCTGGCTTGAAGTGATGCCAAAGTGTATTTGGGGCAATGCACCGAGCTGCTGGGGTGCTCTCTAAACCAACTTCCCATCTCTTTTACCATGGCATTGGCAAAACGTTGGATTGCAAAGCAAAATATTGTCCCTCTACCACTGGAGCACATCACACGCCTTTGGAGATGAGTTTAGTCTTCAAATGGCATTTCCTGGCTACGGAGCTTGTGCTGGTGCATCCCCAGTGTCTGGTCACCTGTGGGTCACTTTCTGGTCTGCAGGCACCTGAAGGAGCACCTGGACCCTGAACCATTTGCTGTACAAGTGTGGGTGTCTCTAACCTAGCAAAGCAGCTGAGCCAGGGAGCATCCCCAAAAAGCAACCCGAACCCACTCCAACACTGGAGAAACTGAGCTCTGTGCACTAGGGGAAAAAACAAGCAAAGTGCTGCCTGGAGCCGAGAAATCAGGAAGGAGCACAGACAGCAGAGAAGACTGTCGTGCAAACTTTAAAAAAAAAAAAAAAAACAACATGACTTTTTAAAATGCTGTTTCCTGTTCAAGAAGAGGCTGGGACACAGCAACAATAACCCATCTGTCAGTGCTGTGGCTCCGTTCGAGCCTGTGGGGCCCTGTTCAGGCTGCTGGGCTGAGCCGAGCCTCAGTCATTAGCCCAGAATTCACTGAGTTTTGCTAGGGGCTCCATGGAGCCCTTTGACAAGCCCAGGATGGTACCTGGTGTGCTCAAGAGCAGCCACGCAAGCTGGAAACCAGTTTTCAAGCCTGGATGTAGACATAACCATATGGGATGCCTCCAGCAGCTGTCACGTTGGCCACTGGTGAGACCCCCAGCATGAGAAAACATCTGCATCAGCTCCTACAACATACTGCCCTTTGGATGGAGAACCCCTTCCATCCTCCAAATCATTTCTGGAGACCAGGCTGGAAGATGTAAGGCAGCAACGTGCCTCTCCAGGGCAAGCTGTAGGATAAGGAAAGGACTTTGGGTCAGCTGGGTGGAAGAGGTGGATGCAAAGCCTCTGGAGCTGCCCCAAGGATCTGCTCTGCAAAGGATGCAATAACCCCTGAATGGTCATTGAGTCTGTGCAGGGAGATGGTGTGTCTTTATGAGTGACCAAACACAGGAGGACAACGTACATCCTACATAACACATCCTGGAGGAGGCTCAGCGGAGACCTCATGGCTCTCTCCAGCCCCTGGCAGGAGGCTGTGGTGAGGGGGGGTCGGCCTCTGCTCCCAGGAACAGCGATGGGATGGGAGGGGATGGCCTCACGCTGTGCCAGGGGAGGGTCAGGTCAGGTATTGGGAACAATTTCTTCTCCACAGAGCCATCAGGCACTGGCACAGCTGCCCAGGGAGTGGGGCAGTCACCGTCCCTGGGGGTGTTCCAGCCCCGTGGAGATGTGGCACTGAGGGACATGGCTCAGTGGGCATGGTGGGGTGGGTGGGATTGGGCTGGGAGATCTGAGAGGGCTTTTCCAACCTGAATAATTCTGTGACTCCATGATCACATCTGAAAGGGATGTTTTTCATCTGAAACAGGACCAGTTCCTGTGCTACAGCACTGAGACCTTTTCCACGCCCATTGACTTAACCAAATCGGGATTTTCTCCTCGCTTTTCTCTTTGTACCCACTTTGGCTCATTCAAAAAAGCAGTCTGGGCGCGTAGGCACCATGGCCCACATTTGGCAAGACAAACTCCTCTGCACCTCAGCCCTGTGAGCTTCCCGCAGTTGGATGGGGGATGCTCAGGCAGGATGCAGGCACGCACTGCTCCCATCGGGCTCCATTGGGGCTGTCAGCATCATACGCACACACTTCTCATGTCAGCTTTTTCCCATTATTGCCCCAAACCAACTGAGCTCAGCTTCCTGCCTCCTCTGCAAACTGAGAGCTCGTGATCTGCCCCAATCATCCTGAAACATCCCCAGTTCCTCAGACATTTCCTTGCATTTGAGTTACGAGCTGACACGAGGCCGCATTGCTCAGCAAACGCCGGGGACCACAATTAAAAGAAAACATCGAGCACACGCAATCAGCCTCTCATAGCATTGCATAATGAATAGCAACAGCAAATCTGAGGAGGGAAAAAAAAAAAAAGGTTCAGCTTCAAGGCTGCCAAAAATGAGCCATTGATTACAGCACATTTGATCCATTTGCATTCAGAGCTTTGCTTTGGAGCTGAGATGGAAACAGTCTTAATATAGCTGGAGAGAAAATATCCTTCTTGCACTCTCCTAACTGCACTTTGATAGGAAGCAGCCACAGAGCAGATGGTGCCTATATATAATCACTAGACCTATTATCCCAGCCTCTTTTAGTAATTTGAAGGATGTGATAACCACAAGGAGAACGGCAAATATTCCCCCTCCTTCCCTCCCTTCCCCCTGCTAAGAAAAATATCCAAAAAAAGAGCAGGAAGCTATAATTATGGCAACGATTAAAAGAATTTCCAAATGAACTAAATAACTATTTTGCACGCTGCTCCTTTAAACCAGAAGTCAAAAGTTAATTAAATAGCTGCGTGTTACGGAGCCGGGATAACACAGCCAGTCCCAGCACCACGCTGCAGTCGGGAGAGACTGGGATCAACCAAACCGTGTGCGTGCACCGCCGCCCTCCTGCAAGCCCCCTGCAGCTGATATTTGCTGGAAGCAGAGCTAATCTTTCTCTGTTTATCCATTTGCCACATTGGAGATTTTCTTGCTTTCAAGCAGTGAGCGATGGGGATGGGATTCTCTCCAGGGTTTCTCACCCTATGTGGAGGCTAAGCATCACAAAACTGATTTTCACGATGTTGCAAGGGAAGGTTGGGTGTCTGGAGGAGAAGCAAAGAGGGGTTTAGAGTGGAGTTTGCATGGACCCAGCATGGACTCTTCCTCCCCAGGTTGCCTGCTGGCTGCAGGGGAGAAGCACAGCCTCCCTCGGGGGAGAGCTGAGCTCAGTGCATGAGTAACCACGGCTCAGTGCCGCCTGTGCCAGTGTCTGGCAGGCACCAGGCTGCTGAAATACACCCGCCTCTGGGAGGGTCCATCCATCAGGAAAGCCCAACACTAGCAGAGGGAGCTGGAAGAATTATGGAGGACGTCTGACTTTGCTCACAGCTCAGAGAGCATCCATCAGCCGTGCCGGCGTTCTCTGCACTGCTCCCAGGTCAGATGCGTGATTCACTGGTGACAGGAATCCCAAGGTCCAGAGGATAAGGAACAAAACCACTGCAGCTGCTTCCCCGAGACACCCAAACAGCCGTAAGGAAAGCAGAGGCAGCGAAGGAGCCACATCCTCCTGCTTGCAGGTATCCCCCCCCAGTGCCAATGGAAGAGGGTGGGAGCATCCCCGTGTGCTGCTGGAAGAAGGGTTCCCAAATTTGGTGGTCTCATTCAAGCCCAAGAGCCCAGAAGGTGAGGAGTCATCATGTCAGGTAGCTGGAGGATACAGGCAAGGAGGATACATGCCCCTAAAGCTGAAGGCACAACAGCACAGCCAGGCTGGGCCATTCCTATCAGAAGCTCCTGAGATGCACCAGGTGGGATCTCAGCACCCTGTGTCAGCCACCCCACTTTTTGGCCAAAGGAGTGATGACAAAAGAGGTGATGGGAATGTGCCCAGACAGACTCAAAGGAGGTGCAAAAAGAACCTACGTGTCTCAAGGGAAGGGATACTGGCTACAAAACAGAGCTCTGCAGTGACCGTAGGAGAGCAGCAGACCCTCCCCAGCCCCGCTGACACCCCTCAAGGTCACCACTCTTGTCCTCCACTGCTGCTACCAGCCCCAGCCCCTTCACCTCCTTGCTGTAGGGCTGTGGGCCGCATCCCGCAGGGACCGAGTGCTGTGCATTTAGGGAATGACCAGAAGATCTGTACCTCACGTTTAGTGCTGACGTAGAAGACGTCGTCTCCCCGCTCAGTCCCATTTGCTGCTGTATTCGTGCATATTCTTCACGGATTCAAAAAAACAACTCTACTCACACAACTCCACTCACACCTTATCTCCCTGTACACCTCCTTCTCTGTTTTGAAGCTACAGAACTACTGAGATATTGTAGCAAAGGGTCCCTGGCAAAGTGAGCGACTCCTACCCGTGTTCTCCAATGGTTACACACATGCTAGGGGGCACAAGCAAGGCAACAGCTGCCCTGCTCTACCACGGCCAAAAGGCTCAAGCACACTAAAAGCCAACACTTTACCCAATCCATCACCAAAAGAGAGAAAAAAAGGCAAAAACATGGAAGTCAAATTAAGGTTTTATAACCTCCACGTGTTCCCATCACTGCTGGAGTAAGCAATGAGGATGACGGTGCATCATGGGGCCCCATCCCATTACAGCAATGTCCAAAAGGCGCTGGCTCGACACACAACCCCGTACAGACGTGGTAGCAAACCTACACCTGCAAGTGGTGTATTTGCAATCTGCCCATCAGCCCAACCCAACCAGGGTTAAAACATGCAGCTCCTGTCCTGCCACCAGGATACTGGGTCCAATGATGGGTTCCTCCCCATTGGCAGTGACCTATTGCACAACGCTGTAGGAGAGAAAGTCAAGATAGTCATACTCAGCTCATAGCAAGTGATTTCTTGGTGCTGTTTCTTCCACCTTTATTTCCTGATTACTCAGGGAAGAGCCCCACCACTGTGTTCATCTGCTCGATCACTATGGAGCCCAGAATTGGGGTAGACGGAGGCGAAATCCACCAAGAGTTGGCAAGTGCAAAAGGGCAGCCAGGAATCTGGGCAAGAGCAAGCATTGCTGACCTGCATCAAAGGCTGATTTATTCCTTCTCTTCAGGCCTAGGACAAGAGAAGAGATTTTTCTCCCATGGGACAAGGAAGTTAACAGCAGCGTATTCCTCCTGTATCCCACTGCTCACTCTCCTGCTCTGCTTGGAGACAAAGATGGGTTTTCTGGCAGGGAATCCCATAGGGACAGTGCAGCAGCTCTGAGCACACCACACCGTGCCCATTTGTTCACCAGCGTGGCTGTCAGACAGCTTTGTTGGTCCCAGCTTTGCTCACATGCAGGGGATTCCCAGCAGTGCAGTGACACTGAAATACCAGGGTTTGTGACATCCCTCCTGCCTGATCACAGTCTCAACGCCCAGGATCTGCGGGATATTCCACAGTGAGGGCTCTGACCTCATCCATCCACCACTGAACCCTGATGCACGTATCTTGTCTC
This sequence comes from Penelope pileata, assembly GCA_013396635.1. Taxonomy (NCBI): domain Eukaryota; kingdom Metazoa; phylum Chordata; class Aves; order Galliformes; family Cracidae; genus Penelope; species Penelope pileata. Next base: position 71,542 of record WBMW01006236.1, on the reverse strand, counting down.
AATTCAAATATGTGGGGGACATTTAATGCAGTACAAGTGAGTTTTTCTGTAGGGCTGGTATGTCTGGGAATCTGCTCTCCATGGGGACCTTAAGTACCCTGGCCCTACAGGAGGGATGGGAATACAGCAAATCTCACCATAAATCGATACAAGAAGCAACACTGCTATCCCCAGGTGATACACTGGGCGTAGGGGAGTGGAAAACATGGGGTTAAGCCATGCTGGGCTTCCACCTGACAAAGGAAAGGCAGCTGGAAGCCAGATCACAGCCAGGTGGAACCAATTACACAGGGCAGAGAACAGGGTTGGAGCCCACCAGAAACCACTGCCCCTTGGTCACAGAGCTTTAAGCAGAGAGCCCAAGGCACAGCTCTTAATACATTGGGTTTAATTGTGCCACCACACCAAGCACAACCTCAGGCATGCTGCTCCTCCAGGAAGGGCTCTGCCCCACGTCGGCATCGACAGGCTGAGCCCCTGCCCAGATCAACACCTTCGAGGAAGAAGAGAACCCAACAATAACAGCAATAAAACCTAAACAAACAGTGAGGGCTTTGCTTTGGAATAGATTTATGGACGTATCGAGCGACTCAAGGGGCTGGGACAAAGGCTGGGTGGCCGTGTTTGGTTTTGAGCATCTATTTGTGGACTCAGCGTGCTTGCGTGCAAGCAAATATTGCGTTACGGAAAGTTGGGACCTGACACACAGAGCATGGTGTCCAGCAGTGCCTGCAGGTTGTCTGAGCTCGCTGCCACTCAAATGCATCATCAGGAGCTGTGCAGCCCAACAAAGGCCTCAACACCAGTGATTTTGGGTGCTGCTACCTGGAGGAGGCTGCTGCTGCACGTATGTGAAATGCAAAGTGCTTTGCCAATAGGATGTATGCTTTAATTTGTGAACAAAAATGCAAGCTGAAGCCAAGCTGGATCACTGCTGGGGTCCTGGTGAACCACAGCAGAACATCTGGGTTGGGCTGAGGATGCTCAGAACACCTGGGTTGGGCTGAGGATGCTCAGCCTTTGCAATAGGTGTTTAGGAAAGGTTCCCTGAGCGTGGGCTCCACAGATCCCACAGCAGAGTGACAGGGGTGTGATGGTGCCCCAGAAAGTGGTGCCTGGGGGACATATGGGACATGGGGGGACCTGGAGCAGGCAGGGGACACTGTGCTGGGATTGCTGGGCCAAAGGGACGTGGCCACACAGCAAAGGACCGGGGCAACACATGTGGCTGTGGAGCCTTTTTGGGAAGCGTCCTTTAAGACCCAGCTGAGCTTGTCAATGATTAACGCGCTGCACCCAAAGCTTGTTTTGTTGCAGGTTCTTTTCCTGTAAGCCTGACCTGGCATCATTCCCCATTAGCTGAACATCCCAAACCTCCCTGACACCTCAGCTCTCCCCGGAGCCGTCGCTGGGGCTGTGCAGGCACAGTTGGTGTCACCTTCACCCTCGTCATCCTCAGCCATGGGTCAAGCTCATGCCTCCCAGCTTTTAGCTCACAAGGCAAGGACCCAAATCCCTCCTGGAGCCTGTGCCACTCCCTGGCACAAAAAGCCTCCAGGCATGCAAAAACCACAAGGAGGGACCCTCCCCCCCAAAAAAAATAAAAAATCACCGGGAGGTTTAATAGTGCAGCTGCAAATATATTGATGTTGTTAATAAAGCTTTTCCCGAGCAGCTTGGTCACCCCGACACAGCTCTCCCCCACCCTGCCCAAGGCAAAGAAGAACCTCGTGTTGCACAACCCCAGGTAGCAGCAGCCAGAGCTCCAGAGCCGCTGCCAACCTTGGTGTCACTGCCCGGTGCCATCTGACTTTGTTCCAAAGCTGCACGTGCTGCCAGCAATGCCCTGATCTGTGCTGTGCTGGGAGAGGTACACGATGGGGACGGGATGGGAATGTCAATCAGGGCCTGTGGAGAAGCTGGGACCTTTCTGCTAAATCCCTGGGTGACAAAGGTGGGCAGCAGAGGGACTGCATAAACCCAGAGCTGCATCTCACATCATCACTGAATCCAGACGTCACCTAAAAAAACCACTGGTTGCCCAGAGAGGAAAAAAATCTCAGAAGCTTTAAGTGAGCATTTTAAAGCTTGCAGGGATTTCCTTGTGGGTTTCCACAGGCTGATGGAGAAGCCAGCACCCTCGCCAGCCTCGTGCCAAGTGGGGAGGGCTGGACAGGGAGCAAAAGCATGCAAAGTTTTGGGGAGGAATGGGCATTTATTGCTAGTAATCACCTCCAGTACAAAGACAGAAGCAGCTCCACTAAGGAGACAGGAACAGGAACAGGAGGGGAACGTCAGTGCTTTGGACAAGAGCATCCCAAGGATGGGTGGAGAGGGCTGAACAGGGCAGGGGAAGGGCAGGGCGAGAGGTCAGTGCTAAAACGGGGACAAAAAGTGCATTTTGGGGGAATGTGTTGGTTCAGCTTGTACAGCCCATTAGGTATGATCCAGTGATACAGGAGCTGAGGAAGGTGTCCAAGCAGAAGCCACGTGTCATCAAGAGGAAGGATGCAACACGGCCACATGCCATCAGGGATACGGACACAACAGCCACAGGCAGCCAGAGGAGCTCACGGAGAAGATGCTCTGCTCCTCCTCTCCCAAGGACAATCTGCAGCCCCAACAGCTGCTGTAAGGAAGCCAGAGCTGCACTGCACCTCCATGCACAGCCAGGGACACAGCCCCAACCACGGCACCCTCCTGGTGTCCAAGCCTTGGGCCGGGCTCTGCACCATCCCCACCAAAATCTGGCAGGACCTTTAGGGGAAGAGCTTCCCAATTCTCAAGCCTTCAGGAAAACACTGAGAACTTTGCATCTAAACCCCTGGACCACCATCAGCTTCACACCTTTATGCGCTGCAGATTAAAGAGGATGTTCTCAGAAACATCCTGAAGACCCTGCTTCCCAAAATGATGCCTGCGCTTTGGGGCCGTGATCCTATTCCCTTTCAGGACCCCAGGTTGATTTTGGAAATGAAGCATCAGCTGCCTGCTCACTTTGGGAACTTTTGGAGCTGCAAACATAGCTGGAGCTACATGACACAGAAGGGGCTGCCCTCCACAACACACAGGTTTGCTCTTACAGCTTCTTGGCTGTTTTTCCCTCCTCTCCAGCTGCCTCTTAAAATCCCACAGGATTAGAGGAGAAAAAGTGAAAAGCAAAAAAAGGCAGGCAGAAAATAATAATAAAAAAAGCAGGTAGGGGGGAAATAAAAACAAAACCAGGGAGTTTTCTATGACCCAGAAACTATCCCCTCTGCAAAGAGAGGTGATGGGAACAGCTCCCCAGCGCTCCCACCAGTGCCACCGGTACTTACTGGTGCTTGTGCTAGTGCCGATGGTGTTGATGGTGGTGGGGACGGAGGAGGAGGAGTAGAGGGGCAGATGGCCGTTCTCGCACGCCAGGTTTTTGTCCTGCCAGCTGGAAGCGCTGACGCTGATGCCCGAGTCTCGAGAGTTTTGCCACCCGTTGAGTTTATCGTCGGAGTTCTGTCTTTGGTGATAGTAGTGCGTCTGCCCGTAGTCCACCGAGTCCGACCGGCCCCTGCCCTGGCTGCCGAAGGTCCCCGACGTGCGGTCCTCCAGGTGGTTGAGCCACATGGCCAGAGCGCTCCGGTCCTCCAGCGAGGTGGCCGGGTGGATCAAGGCGTAGGACAGCAGCTGCCGGCTCTCCTCGATGTGTTGGTTGTGTTCGATGGAGTGGGCCAGGATTTTAGGCAAGAGTTTCATGTATTCGACTTTCGCTTCGATGTTGCCGGGCTTCAGTAAAGGCAGGTGGGTTAACAATAGGGAAATCACTTTATCCTTGGATTCCTGTTGCCATTGGTTAATGATTCCTGTTGAAGGAATTGGG
>WBMW01006236.1:20086-67656 GCA_013396635.1 Penelope pileata | reverse complement strand
AAGAGGGAAGAGAGAATTGAGAAATCAGCAAACAGAGCTGATAAATAAATGAACAGATTCAGGCAGGGTAAATACAACACAACAAAGGGATCCCCGTGTGCTTGATGCCACAGCACAATGTCTCCTGTCAAGGAGAGGGTCACTGCTCCCCAAAAACCAAGCTCACAGCCAGGGGTGCTGAACCTGCACCCAACTCTGTGGCCACGCAGCTCCGTCAACCAAAGCCACGATTTGGCTCAAATTTCCAACATCACTGTGGGCTACTCAACACACAATGTAAAACCTTTTCATTGATAAAATTCCCCTTCTAAAAGCATGGGGTAGGAGTAGAAAAGGAGCTGGTACGGGGTGTGAGCCCTAAAGGAAAGTCAGCATTCCACAGGGACATCGGGGTGGGACAACCAAGCCAAGGTGCGCAGCGTGACAACGTGCCCCGGAGGAATTTAGGGAAGGGCTCAGCTGTAGCAACCTAGAGCTATTGTTAGCTCACAGCAGATAGGAGAGGCTCTGGAAGATGAGAAAACAAGCAAACGTGGTGTTTAGCTTTAAAAATATGCAAAGGGAGAAGGCAGGGATTTATAAACTGGTCATTCAACTCGAACGCCTGGAGAACTGATGGAACAAATAATGAAACAAGCTACTTGTAAGTACTCAGAAGATAACAAGATGATAAGTGACTGCTGACACAGATTTGTCAAGAACAATTTAATTTCCCTCTGCGACAGAGTAACTGGCCTGTGAATAGCTGGAGCAGCAGCAAGCGCCGTAATTCTTGGTGTTCGTTAGATGCTGCCGCACACGGCTTCTCAGCAAAGCAGAGAAGGATGCTCAGATGGAACCGCTGCCATGTGGGCACACAGCTCATCACAAAACCATATGGGAGGAGTCGTGGGAGGTGAGGCATCGTCAACGGGGAGGTGAGCAGCGAGCCCTGGTCCCCAGGACACAACCTGGGGTTTTGTTAGGGATAGGGTGATGTGAGAAATGTATCTGATGTGTGGGTATGGCACTGGGAGAAATGAAAACGCTCCAGAAAACTGAGTTAGAAGTCAAATAATCTCAAGATCCAGGGGCAAGTCCCTACAGGTAGGGACAGTGAAAGAGATCACCTAAGGATGCTGTGAAATCTCCACTCAGAGGTTGTTGTGGACAGTTTCTACAAATAACAGCCCAGGGTGGCCCTACTGGTGCATCACCAGCAGTTATCAAACCCTCAATGGAAGCTCCGCACTTTCAGCCCCTGGTAGCAAGTCATGCCTGTGTGTGCCACAACCGAACCGGCTTGTGAAGCACTTCCTACTGCTTGCTTTATACCCAAGACCAAAATTTTTCTGAGTGAAATGTTGAGTTCTCACTCAATCCCAAACTTTCTGTGTTCTCCTCTGTCTGACATCTCCCACCCACACTGCAGAGGAAGCTGCTGTAAATCCCTGACTATATCCTTCATGTATTTTTGAGGTGACCAAATGCATGTCCATGAAATGAAGATTTCAATGTCCATCCATAGGGTTGCCCACCAGGCTCACTCTTGGGAAGACCCAAGGACAGTGGCCAGCCCAACACTTCCAACACTTCCTTACACCACGACCCTAGACAAGGCACCACTGAGCATTTGGCTAACACAAACCCCAATGTTGGGTCCCCAGCACAAACACCAGCGAGTGGCAGCACGCAGCACTTTGGCTTCACGTTCCGTTTCCAGGCGTGCAACTGTTTTAAGAGGAAGCCACTAGATGGCTTGCTGGAAGCGCTGCTGGCTCTCCCTGGAACTTTCTGCAGTGGCACACACTTCCCTGCAGCCCCAGCCTCCTCCCCAGCCCCGCTTGGTGCCGTGTGACGCAGCTCCAGGAAGGACGGAACCGTGGTGTCGGCCGCGGAACTGAGATGTTGGTGCCTGGTGCATGCGGAGAGGCTGCACACCCCACTGCTGTTTTGGTGTTTAAGAAGTGGATTTGGAAAAGCAACGCTCAACCTAAGTAAACTTGTAGAGAATACACAATATAGCAGGACTGTGGGTCAGTTCTGCTGCGGGTATGCAAAGCAACTTCGTTTTGGGTTGTAACTCATCAGCCTCTTCCAGCTGGCCACTCTTTGGGGGATCCAAGAACCCCTCCACCAAGAATACCAAGTAATAGTACCCCCAAAACACCTTGGTGCAGCTGTTTCACAGAGAGTAATTAAACACAAACAGGAAAGCAAGAAGAGTGTCGAAGACCCTTTGCTTTTGGAAGCCCCTAGGGAATTTGGGATAATTTGGGGTAACTTTCTCAGCGAGAACAGCCCATGCAATTTTCCTTTGCCTGTGCCTGAAACTCTGGGTTCTAGCCACAGACCAGCTTCATCCTTACCACCTGTGGCTCTGTTTATTCCATTGGTTCCAGAGTGTGCAGAAGTCAACGCAAGGCTGAAGCCTTATTTTATAAAACTGATGAAGGCCATCGTGCTGGCTGCGGCTCAACAAGAGTCGGGCGATCATCTCTGAGCCCCTGGCATGGCACGATCTGTGGGATTCTGCAGCAGCTTGAGTAAGCTGAGAAATAAAAATATCCTCCAAAAAAGGCATGCAATGCACTGCTAAGGGAAGCTGCTGCCACTTGTACATAGGAATGATGGACGTAGCAAAACATGCAGGCAAGGTGGAGCTGGGTGCTAGCTCGTTGCAGGGGAGGAGAACGGAGGATGCAGGTGGTCCTGGCCGGGCTCCTGTTCCTGCACAGGGGCTGAGCCTGAAGCCACCACTGGAGAGACCCCAGACAGTGCCAGAGCTCCTGCTTGGGACACTTGCTTCAGACCCCCAAGAGATTTTGGGGTTTGACATAGCAAGCCCTGAAGGACGGAGAGCTTATCTGAGAGCTGTGTCCTTCCCAGTCCCGGCAGGAGCTGGGCTTCTCAGCCAGCAGCTGATGGGCACAATTAAACAAAAATGAAAAATAATTAGATCCGAAAGAGGTTTGGCTCTCTCTGAGACAGGGCGGAAGGTCAGGTGTAATCCTGCCTGCCAGAAAGCAGGGGATCCAGAGGGTGATGGGGACAGACCCCAAAACCCCTCCCCAGCCTCCCCCTAACACAGCAGCACCCACTCCAGCTCCCTGCTGCTGCCATACACACCCAGACACATGGGATCCCTCTCCCTTCGTTGCCAAATCAGCATCAGATGGAGCTGAACTTGTGTCCCAGCTGCCAGCTCCCATGGTCCCTGCATGCTCCCTGCGGTGCTCATGGGGCCGCAGGTGCGGACACTAATGAGATAAGAGCCTCATTAGCTCCTCTGGATGCTGCTCCAAGGATGCTCACTGCTTTCTGTTCCAAAAAGTCTTTGGCTGCTCCAAGGGATGGCAGGGCTAGTGACGTCTGCAGCAGCTTGTTGAATGTGACCACAGGCAAAACCCTAAAGTTAGAAAGGTTTAACCATAAGGTGCCGTGTGAAACTGCTATGTAATTTATGAGGTTTTTTATGTAATTAATGTAATTTATCATTACAGCAGGGTATTTTTGCCATACAGCATTGCAGAGTGCCTGGTATAAACCAGCCCCAGATATTGCTGGGTTGTTCTGCTGAGGTTGAAGCCCATGCTGCTCTAGGAGTGGGTGCAGAAGGGAGACAGCAGGAGAGGACTCCCACCCTCTCAGCCTTCCTCCATCAGACACCCACAGAGCACTGAACAGCAGGACATGAGCCTTGGATGTTTCCCTATCCCCGAAAAAAGCCATTTCTGGTGTTCGGAAACCTCAAAGTACTCAGCCACCTGTTGATTTTTTTTAATTTTTAGTTTTTGAGAGCAGACTTCTAGCTTCCACTTCGAAACCAGTGACCCTGCACAGCGCAACAGGCTGACAGCGCGCGCCCAGGGATGCATTTGCCTCATTAGCTGTGATGTCTCCAAGGAACAATGAAAATGCATGATATCTCCTGAGTGCTCAAAATAAAAAACAACAACCCTAACCGAGATAAACCTCCTCGCTTTGAAAGCAGAACACAGAGCTTAGTGGCAGAAACTGGGTTATGCTCCTATTGTCGGGTGCAAGTTAACACGTTTCACAAGTGAAGGAGACAAATATGCCAGCTCAGGCTTTGACAAAGCGGGAGAGATGAATGACGTGTGATTTATGAGCTAGACAACAGCCTATAATGAGCAACAAGGACACCAATTAAAGACTGCAAGTGTTTTAAAAACTGCCCAAGGATTTTCAGAATGACAAAGAGTGTGTTTAAATAGCAGCCTTGGTATCATCGCTCCACAGTGGTAAGTCAGTGCATGTAAGGGCTCCAGTTGTCAGTAAAATAACTCTTAAATTACTCTTTTATTATACCCTTGTTTTCAGTTTAACAACATATTCCATAAAAAGTTCTCAAAAGCACATTCAGATGATTTGCAGGAAATGACTACGAGTTAGCTGCATGTATCTGAAGGGCACTAGCTAAGCAGGACACCTCCAAAACGGCCAAATGGACCAGAGCTTCCAGATCCACCCAAGGAAAAAAACAGAGTTTGTATCAAAACTTGATGTTGGGATCTCTGATCTTGCATGGCATGTGCCCCAATGTTGGGGTTTTGGAGGAGGAACTGAGCCTGACTGGCCAGCTACCAGATCCTCCTGGGATGGACGAAACTGAGGATGGAGTAAACTGCACTTACACCACTGCAACTACCTGGAGCAAGCCTGAAACTGGCCACCCTGGTGCACATGCTGGCTATTTCTGGGCATGCAGGAAGGGCAAAAATGCCCACACAGAGAAGCCCTTCCTCGGCGGCGCTCCCAGAAGAGCTTCCCATTGTTTGCAGTTTCCTGCATCGCCGATGCAGCCCCGGCACTGCTGCGGGGCACAGCTTGGTGAAGGCACCCACTATTTTTGCATTAAAAATAGCACTTGGACTCCTCCTGCTTCATAAAGCTCCAGCAACACGTGTATTAACAGCCCAACAGCCTCTGCTTGGCCAACATGCCATCTCCCAGGGAAGTGCCACCACCAAGAGGCAACCACCCCTATTCTTACTCTTACATTTGTTCCCATGTGTCTCAAACACTTGCCTTGATTTCCAGTTGGACTTAGGTATGTTAATCTAGAATTTATCTGTTAGTTTCTGGATGAATTGCAGTCTGATTTAAGAAGCTCTCTTACATCCTGCATCTTCTCAAGTGAAGGCACTGAGGAATCTGCACTCAAGTCTCCTTCCACTCTTGCTCCTGATAAGTTGAGCAGAAGCTAAATGCTGTGTCTCCAGCAGGTTGTGGCTCTATGCTCATTAATCCTGAGACTGCTGGAATGCTTCTGCTGGCTCTAAGACTTCCAGAGGCTCTGTTAACTAGGAGTTATTAGGCTTGGTGAAGACTCCCAGTGGCACGGAGAGACCATACCCAACCCCACACACGGTGGTTTGAAAGCAGAAGAGCAAAAAACGGCCAGATTTTGGCCAGAAGTCACAACACTTTGTTTGGGTGGATTTACATCATCCTCTCCCTGCATCAGGCCCAATCAAAAGAGCAACGTTCAAGCAAACCATGTGAGAACCCTGCTGGAAACCCTCTCTGTACCCCATCCAGAACACATCAATACCCCCGCCATTAAAAACTGGCAGCCTTCCCCTGCATGAGGCCAATAATAAGTATTCCAGCCTGTGCCTTTGCTTTATGGCAACCGACGCTAATTAAAAAAAACATATCTCGATGACAAGGATTTTTGCAGATCTGCCAATTGCAGCAGACAGATGCAAGCTGTGAGCGTGGCTCTTGCTGAAATGCTGGTGAACCTAAATCCTGCTCCTTGTCTCACCAAAACTGAGGCTCTTGCCCATGCAGGGCTTGGGGAGAAATTTGGGAACTGGTGGCCAAGCTCTTCTAGAATCATGGAATTGTTTGAGTTGGAAGGAACCTTTGGAGGCCACCTGGTCCAACTCCCCTGCAATGAATGGGGACACCTACAGCTAGATCAGGGCGCTCAGAGCCCAATCCAGCCTGAAAACACTGTGACGAGTGTTGGCGAGGAGATGGGAAACGCCATGGGGTCTCAAAACAAACACAGGGCACCAGGTCCTGTGGTCTGCTCTTCGTGGCCACTAGGTCTCCTTCCGGACCGCTCACCCCAACATCCACAAACCCAACGGTCTGAAGTCGCTTCAGTCTATAATGAGACACAACAAGGCAATCGCTGAATTGCCCGTTTCTCCAGGTGGTTGACTTCCACGCCGACAATCTCCTTGAAGGACCTTCTGTCATCAGTACACTTTAGGTTCTGGACAGACGGACAGCAATCTGTGCCTTCAGCCATGAAAAGCCCCCACACAGCATTCCTCCTCCAGCACCATCACCATGCAAACTTCAGACTCCATGACTCAATGGAAAACGCGCTGGCTGTGCCCTGCAACCTATGGGTCCACTTGGCACTGGCTCTCCGCTGTGTTTCCAGCAGCTACCTCACATTCAACGGGGCTAAAAATACATCGAGTGCTTTCCTAAGGTTTTGTTTTCACCTGGCAGAGAAGCTCAGAGGGAGGGGAGGTGAACAGACCATGGAAGAGGAGATGCCATAAAAACAGAGCAATAGGCACTGAAAAGGAGGTGACTGGAGAAGTCCCACGGCAGGCAACACTGGTTCCTTGGAAAAACAAAGGCAAGAGCCAGACAGCAAAAGCAAATGTTTGTGATTATTGCCCAGGATTCAGCGCTCACAGAAGCACAGAGGACTTCATTAAGGAAGATCTTCTCCATCTTTAATGAAGGAGACTAAGGACCTCCATAAATACCAACTAGACAATATCCCTTTGACTTGTGAAATCTAACAGGGCTAATTTAACCACTGAAAGCAATTCTAGCCAAAAGATGAAATACTCCAGCAATCCTTTGTATGCAACAGGCAAATTTTTCAGCACCTATCTCCAAAGCAGCAGGGATGGGTTTACTGGCACCAACGGGCTGCAAGCTCCAAAGGGCTCCTTGGCCATCATCACCCTTATTTTTTGCGCTCTGTGCCATGTCCCTGCAGTCCCTGCTGGGCAGAGCTCTGAAATGAAGGTACCCTGATGCAGAGGTGAGGTGTGCATGGATGAGCAGCATGCAGTGGCATGCACTTCACTTGTGAGAAACAGCCAAGTTCTTGCAATTCTTTGGAAGACGGGCTGAGGTGCTGGTGACCACATGACATGCAGCTTATGGCAAAACCAAGCCCCAGTCCCATGGAAGCTAAGACATGAGCCCCACTTGCTTCTTTGCCCTTTTAAAGGCAGGTCTCAGCTGTTCCTTACTGGCAGCTCATCGTCCATCAAACCCTCCAAAGCACCACCAGCCCCATCAAGGGTCCAACTCATAGTGTGTCCCCTTCCTTGCATGGGAGAGATCACCACAAAGGATGCTCCCAGCTGGAGCAGAACACCAAGTTGTTTGTTCAGCAGCAGAATGAACTGGGAGGTCCCTTAACACAACGTCCCTTAATTCACACAGAGCTACAAGGACAGAAGAGCCTGGCTCCATTGTGCTGCAGAATGAGTAGGAGAAAAGATTTTCACTCTTTTTACGCCACTTTCCCCCTAAACTCAGCGACGTTGCCGGAGCTCCGGATCTTGCGAGTCCATTTGTACAACCCCAGAAGCAATGTATTTTTAGCACCGGAGAATCAGATGGCACAATCCCTATGTGTGCTCCTGCAGACAGCAACAAGAATGGGGATTTTTCCTTTTCTAAGCTGGCTGCAGCCACTGTAGTTTTTAGCCCAAAGCCGACTTTCAGGAAATTCAGCAGGAGTGTTGAGTCTTTTTCCATGACATACTTAATACCAAGCCGAAGTTCGCTCCGTTTTCGCACCATGCATCTGGTGGGAAGTTTTACGGGCTTGTTTTCTAGGCCATATCTGTTGCACACTTTTGCTATGGAGCATAATACCATGTATTATCATAATACTCCCTAGCAACATGACTTTTAATTTAGTGCAGAGCTTTGCGTTGAGAGCATCTCACTGAGTCAGAGCTGAGACAACACGCTGGGAAACCTCATCAAAAGCTCCACAGGTGCCATGGGGACCCGCACCAAGCTGATGCACAACGGCATTTGGTCTCAACACAACAAAATGCTTGGGAAAGATGAACCTGCATCCCCAATTTCATTACCCGCGGGGTCCAGAAGGCTCGGCCTCATTGAGCAATGACAACATTGATGGAAACGGTGCCAATGGATGTGAAACAGGACTGAAGAGTGAAAATCCCACAAGTTCTGTCTGAATTGGACAGAAAAATGTGGGAAATGGTTCAGAGTCAGAAACCAGAGCTCAGAGTCAGCTGAGGTACCACCTCCACACTTCTTACCCAAAGCCCAGGAGGAGGCCAGATGCTCACTGGGGCATGGGAAAAAGGACACACCATGGGGACAGACCAACGGGAGTGGATCAGAAACTCATGTGCTTAGGAGTCAGATGGGACAGGAGTCCCCAGACATCTCCTGGCAGTTTCCAAAGCACTCCTAGCCTCATCCCTGTGCACTGTAGGGCAGTAATGAACCATGGACATGAGCACCTGCAGTCTTCATCATTTCTCAAAGATCCCCAAACATTTCCCAGCTCAGGCTGGAGGCCAAGCAAACCTCAAGTGAAGCTCAGGCAGGCAGCCTGACACCGGACAAGGACTCACCGTGCCAGTTTCTATTTATTTGCTGGATGTGGTGGACTCCACCATGGTGGTATTTTATCCACCTCCATCTGCTGGTGCAGGAAAGCAGAAAAAGCAAAGGGACGTTCTGTATGGGACAGAGGGAAGGAAGCAACAGCAGCAACACCAAATTGCTGTCTCAGTGCTGCTCTCGGGCCATAAGAGGAGGGAATCCAGCACATCCTATGCATGCAATGCTGGGACAGAAATACCGAGGCAGCCGTCCCCACGGCAGGACAAAGATATCCCAGCAAGGCCCTGGGTCAGATGGCTGCTGGGACGGGTCAGCAAGGATTAAAAGTTGCAATGGGACAGGGTGTCTCCAGCTGCCCCATCACCTCCTGCAGCTTGGGATCAGGGTAGGGTGGAGGGTTTTGCTGCCTGGGGAGCGCGGGGTGCAGGTGGGAGATGAGCTCACTGCTTCCACTTGCCATGGGGTTACGCTGCTCGGATGCCTCTGCACGCCCTCCCGCCCAGATTTTGAGTGGAATTTCCTAGGATTCAGGAAGCCAAACAAATACAAACAAAGCACGCGACTTCGGTAACTCTTCTTCGAGCTTCATCCATGGAAACGCCCAACTCTGCCTCGTTTCCAGTGGGGAGATCACACGCACGGAGGAAGCACTCCTCTCACTTCTTCATTTCAATTGCAAAATGCCTTTTAGCAAAAGCTCAATTGAAATGCAGATAACTTTCTTCAAAGGCTATAAAAAAAAAATTATCTGAATGTCATAACTGTGTTGCCTAACATGGATAAAGGATTTAGAAGGGGAAAAAAATCATACTAAAAATAAGTTATGAAGGGTATGCAAGGTATTGATATACAGCACATGGTTTAAACTGTTAATCATTGAACAGATTCCAGTGTAAAAATAAAGAGACTGAAGCTGCACATAATGGAGGAGTTGCTCTATTTATAAACATCTCTGTGCAAAGGGCAGGAGAGGGCCGGGGCAAGCGATGAAGGCAGAGGGGTGCTGCTCCCGAGCCCATCTTTTGGGGGAAAATAAAGACATTTGGGTTTTCCTTTAGCGTTGTCAACAAAATCAGACCGAGCTGCACAGGAGGCTGCGTGCTGCAGCCGTGTGACCAGCATCTGCAGCTCCTGCATGTGACAGCTCTCCCAATTTAGCCAGCAACTGACTCCCTCTGACCTGTAATAACACCACTCCCAAATTAGAGCCCTCCATTTGGCTTGGCTTCGGGCCGTCCCGCGGAGCGACATAAAGCATCCTTTCTCTCTCTCCCCCCCAAACGTTCCTAATCCTCTCGCCCTGCCAACTCAAACCCCAGCTCGGGGCACTTTTAGCCTTTTCCTCATTTTTTTCAGGGAGGGTTTGCAGAGGAACGCGGGGGTGAAGGGAGAGCGGGGCAGTGACAGAGGCGGGTGGAAAAACACCAAGAGACAAAAACAACAACAAAATCAGACCAAAATTCCAAGTTGGTGACATTCAGCTGGAAAAGCTCAATGACTCACATGCAAATAAAATCTGCCTAAATTCACTGCTGCATGACGCAGGCCACTGGCTTCGACATAAAAAGGCCGGGATGAAATCATCCACAATTAAATTCCAGCTTGGAAGGCTGCAAAAAGCGGCCGCATCAGCGCGGCTCCCTCGGCTTAATAGGAAACACGAAGGAAGGAAGCGAAGCGGGGTGAGAACATCCCCGTTTTCCCCTCCTTCCCACCAGCAGCTCACGCCATCCGTCAGCCCCGGCTGTCGGTGCAGCTCCGCCGGCATCGCCCATCGGACCGGGCTCCAGCAGGCTGCTCGCCGGCTGCCAGCTTTTAATGGGCTTTCCTGGAAGACTAGCTCAGAAGTACAACAAAAACAAATGTGGCTACGTAGGAAGGCAAACCCCCATCCCTCCCTGTGGCTTCTTGCAGAGATTTCTGCCCCATCCTTTGCAGAACGTGGTGACGTTGTGTCATTCACATTTACAAATGCTGGAGCGGGTCTGGATGCTGCCAGCATCCCCCTACACTCGAGCACGATGTCAGTCCCAGTTCTTGGGTGTTTTCTTGCTTTGAGATGCAATTGCTGTTTGCATGCTGCCTGATGTTCCTACAGTGCCCTGGGAAGGGGGCTCCCCAGCACAGCCACGTGCAAGGAGACTGCAAACCCCGAGCCCTTCAACATGGGGCTAAAAATAACAGTGGGAGGGGGGCAATCAACTCAAAAAGGTCATTTTAACCTAAATCGGGCTGATGATGCTGAAGGCTCTCCAGAAGGCTTTTGCTGCTCCAACTGAAAGGGAAAGGAGTCCTTAAAATGAGCATTGGCTCCTCTGCAACCCAAAGTATTGCTCTGGGGCGCAGCCAGTGCGCATGGAGGTGGGATGCAGGAGGACAGAGCTCGAGCATCAGGAGTGTCTGCGCATCATTTTGGCTGGGATGAGGCAAGGAGCACGAGGAAGCTCGGAGATGTCCAGCACAGAGCAGCTGGGTGCTGGTCCCCAAGGGTGATTTTTCACCCGGTTGGGTCCCAATGCAGTCCCGCAGCGAGGAGCAGGGAAATGAAGGTCCATAAAAGGGAACCAGAAGAAGCGAGCCTCCTGCCAGCGAGCCTGCATTTGCTCTGCAGGAATCTGCACCTCCCCTGGAGGAAAAAAAAAAAAAAAACAAAAATACCCAGAGGCCTGCAAGTGGGGAAAGGCTGGAATCACCCACATGGGGCCATTGGTGGAGCTGGGCCATCTGGTCACCCCCAGGCGAGGGGACACTGCCCTCCCCTCGCCACCAGATGCTAATTCCTTTCATCCTCATCCCATGTAATTTTAGGTCTGGGAACGGGACCATCTGCCGGGGAGATGCTCGGTTATTTTTGTCGACGTCCTGCCTCTCGCCACTCCCTCCTTAAAGGAAATCCAAATCGGGCATCGTCGCAAACTGCGCTGCTCGTCCTGTCCTCTAATCACGGCGCGTTAACGAGCAGCGCGCTCTGCGAGGCCGGCACTCCTCGAAGCACGGGCTGTCATTATCTTCAAAGGGTTTTGCAAACGCTTTTTTGTTCCTCCCCACATCACCACTGCAAGGCGGTAATTATTCAATTCTTCTCAATCTGGTGGGCTTGGTCCAGCGTCCTGGAGCTCGGCCAAGACGTGCTCAGCAAAACTCAACGCGGCCAAAGTAAAGATAAAACGAACTGGTTCCTATCTTGGGATGCTCAGAGATTGCTGCTGTTGCTTCCTGTCACACAGCAGACATGGAAATGTTAAAAATAAAATGAATGCTGCAACCACCCCGGCCAAT
Organism: Penelope pileata; assembly: GCA_013396635.1. Taxonomy (NCBI): domain Eukaryota; kingdom Metazoa; phylum Chordata; class Aves; order Galliformes; family Cracidae; genus Penelope; species Penelope pileata. The sequence goes on along the minus strand of WBMW01006236.1, from coordinate 55,770 downwards.
AATGCAATTTCCACGTATTAAGAGGAAACACAACACCTGGAGAAAAAGGAGTTCCAAGGAAAGTTTTACTCGCCCACACATCTCAGTGCTACAAACAAAATCACAGAATCATCGAATTGTTAAGGTTGGGAAAGCCCTCTGAGATCCCCCAGCCCAACCCCACCCATCCCACCATGCCACTGAGCCATGTCCCTCAGTGCCACATCTCCACGGGGCTGGAACACCCCCAGGGACGGTGACTCCATGCACTGGATTTAACACAGCAGAGTGAAAATCCTCTTTTTCAGACAGCAAAATCACCAGTAACTGCTCTAAAATCAAAACAAATAAAAGGAGGTTGGGAAAGCTCACCTAATTTTCATTTCCGTTTCATGGCAGCCTCCCTGGAGCTGCAAGGCCTGGTTTGGGGACAGGAGGGCTGCAATGATCTGGCAGCAGCACTGCACAGGAAAGCCCCCGGGGAGGTTTCGTGATGCTCTTTGCACCACGAACACAACACGACGTGCACAGGTCAGCACGGGCAGTTCCCTTAACAAGCAGTGTGACCATGTCCTTGCAATGACACAGTCCCACTGCTCAGCTGCTTGGTTTGGCTGTGTACGGTGCTGAACACCCCAGGGCTCCTCTCACCTATCAGCTGCTGCCCAAGGAAGTCCCCAGAACTGCACTGAGGAGCCTCCAAAAACCATCCAACAGCTGATGGTGCTCCAAGTGTTATCAGCTCTGGTACCTGGCGGCACCAACCCTGACTGCCAGCTTCAGGGTGGACAGCAGAGTGAAAGGGAAGACAGAATCACAGGAGGGTTTGCGTTAGAGGGGGCCTTAAAGCCCATCCAGTCCCAACCTCTGCCATGGGCAGGGACACCTCCCACCAGGCTGACCGGGGCCCATCCAGCCTGGCCTTGGGTACCTCCAGGGATGGGCACTCACAGCTCTCTGGGCAGCTGTGCCGGGGCCTCACTGCCCTCATCGTGCAGACTTTCTTCCTTATATCCTATCTAAACCCACCCTCTGATAGTTCAAAGCCATTCCCCCTTGTCCTGCTGTAGGACTTCCACTGAACACCTCAGCCAAGGCTACGGCCTTATGGGCTGTGAGCACACATTGCCGACTCATATCAATTTTTTGCCCACCAACACCCCCAAGTCCTTCTCCCCAGGGCTGCTCTCCATCCACTCCTCGCCCAGCCTGCATTTGTGCTCGGGACTGCCCTGATCCAGGTGCAGATCATCCTTAAAACCTGCTGAAACACCACAAGGCTCCAGCAGGGCAAGAAAGCCTCCACTTAGAAGCACTTTTTGAGCCTTAAGACTTGACACAGAAAAGCATCTGTTTTCCCAGCTCCTCGCAATGAAGACCAATGCTTCTCAGTTCCTGAAACCTGAAAAGCTTCTAACAGAAAATCCTTCCTCCTCCTTTGCTCCACGCTTTTTTTTTTCAACTACCAAAGAAACACAAGAAGGATTTGACTTTTCATTTTCTTGACCGAATTTGGGAATATTTGGGAAGAAATGTCCAACCAAATGGAAGCCAGGTGTTTTTTGTGGAGGGAGAGGGAGGAACCTATTTCCCTGCACAGGAAGATCACCTCCCGTGCATCCTGTTGCTCTCCCCCAAACAGCAGCAGTGCTTTGCCATAACCCACACGGAGGGATCCAGCCCACGCTGCCCTGCATGAATGTTCTGTGGGGCTTTGCAATGAGTTCATCCATCTCGCATCAGCTGCTGTGAGCTGCTCACTGCTGCGATGCTCAAAGCCCTAATTGTGGCAGGAAAGGAGTGGAGAGAAAGCGGTGCTGGTGGATCCGTGGGAACAGTGCTGGAAGCTGCCTTGGCTAAGGAGCAAAGCTGGAAAAAGACAGCGAGATGATGAGCATCCAAAAATACCGATAGAGCTGGTGGGTGTAGGAGCTGCAGGGCACCATGGGGATGGTGCTGCAGCCTCAGGCAGCCACGTACCGGGCTGCAGGAGGATCTGACTGCTCAATACCTGCAGTGATTCAGAATCTGGCTGGAGAGGTGAGAACTGCACCCCACGGGCAGGCAGACAGCTTTGCTGTGTGTGGATTGCAGCAGCATCCTCCCGCTCACCGCTGTTTCTGCAGCATCCATCTCGGGTGAGATGTGGGAGAGCGAAGCTTCCCAGCTCAGAAGAATTGCTGCACCTGCCTGGGTCCTCCCAGTCTCCAGCTTTGTTAGTGTGGCATTCAGGGAAGCTTCAGGATGGGGTGCACACACCTCTGGGTTATCATCTGTCTCCTCTTGTTATCAGGAGACAGCGTTTCCTGGCTGACATCCGCATGTCACTCTCAGCAGCCCTTCACTAGAGCCTGCTGACAGCACTCCACCAGCTTTTAGGGAGAAACATCTCAAGCAGAGGGGCATTGGAGGCTGCAGTTGCAGTTCGCAGTGTTTTCTAAAGGAAGTCATGAAAATCAGAGGTACCCAACGATATATTCTGATATCAAAAACAAGGTCATCTCCCTTAAAGTCCCAGCAATTTTCTCCAACTCTTTTCCTTTGAATTTGCTTCTAATCTCTGCTCACGTTAAGACCAAGCAAAGTTACTTTTCATTATGTAAATACATCTATTATGAAGACAATTTATGGCCTGGCATTAATCATTGAGATTAACGAAGCATCCTTGCTTCTAAAGATAAAACAGCTTTCCAAGGGCCTCCTATACAAATATTGCTTATTCAGACTTTCTACATTATTCATTTATAACACAGCGGCCTTCTCGTAATGGCTTTCCATTAGCAGCCCCCTCCACCAACAGCAGGATGTTGCAGGCTGGGACGAGGAGACCTAACACACCCATGGCAGAGCTGAGATCCTCTGGGATTCCCCAGGACTTCACTGTGCCATTTATCTCCAAAATCTCCCAGCCTTTCACACTGGGGTGTTATGCTATGGAAGGATTTTTGGGGGAAAACCATGCGGGAGCCAAGCTGGTACATGCCATCTAATCAGCCAGTGGATGTCTGAGTAAGGACACATTTGTCATTGCTTCCTGACCTGTTCTGCAAGCTTTGTGGCTACTGTCATGCCCCAGGCACCTTCCCAGCACATGGGGTGAGGCCTTAAAGGCAAAAACCCACCTCTTTGGGAAGGTCATTGCAGCCAGCTGCAGAGGTCCAAGCGCGGGCACCAACACCCTCCAAGCCTCAGCACCAAAAGCCACGAAGACCTCACCCAAGAGTCAACAATTGGAAAACCAACCTTGCTGAAGACTCAACGCACAGCCCCAACGCTGCAAAATCCTGGGAAATGTTGCTCTTCTGATAGTGCTCAACAAGCCACTGTGAGGAGATGCGACCCATCTGGTTGATCATTATTTAGAACAATCCAAGCTCACCTGACTTGGGTCAGTGCTACCCTTCCAGCACAGCACCAAGCTCCTCAGCCTTGGCCACAGCCCTGGAGATCTGCACATGGGCAGTGCTGCCTTGCGTCACCTAAAAAGGGTTTTGGTGCCATGCTGGTCACAAATTTAAGAGACCTGTTAAGAGACACCTGCCGCTGACCACAGTCCATCTCCTTGTGCTCATCTGGAGCTGAAGCAAAACCCCAGAATCAACCATCAGCCATTTGAATGCTGGTGTCCTCCAGCAAAAACTGCTTGCTAGCAAAAAGGGGACTATAAACAACATCTCCTTAATTCCTATCACAAGAATATACAATACACAGTGCAACAACGACTTCAGCAGCAGCATGAGAGCTGCTGCACCCACAGGGCTAAGGGAATGATGGCCACTTGGAAAGCAGTGGGAAACTCAATGCAACCTGGAAAAAGGCATCTGAGCAGCTGACTTAATGCACCAAACAGCCCTCACCAAGAGATGCAGCGGGGAAGTGGTGTAGATGTGCATTTGGGAAACCTCTACTGAGTGAGACCACTCTGTGCCATGCCACTTTTGTCACTTCCCTTGCATTGCTGTAGCAATCCAACACCTTTGCTCTGGCCAAGACCTCCCCTTGTTAAGTGAGACAGAAAGGTAACTGGCCCTGAGATGCACACTTCTCAGAAGAGCTCCTCACAACCCTGAGGAGCAGCACTGCAAAACGTCACCTCTATCAACCAACATCTAAAGTAGCTAAAATACGCCATTACAGCTCCCATGGAGTTATCTCCAGTTAAGATACAAATCCACCTCCCTTGGTTTCCCATCTGCAGCCCCAGGTGTCTTTCAGAAACCCAAGTCCCAAATATCAGCTGTCACTCTGGAAGGAAAGGTTCTGGCAAACCAAGGGGACTCACGTTGGAAGGAGCGTTAGCTTGAGCATTAGGGAAAACATGTTAGCAGTAAGGACAGCACAGCACTGGAACAAGGAGCTGGGGCAATCTTCTTTATAGAGTCATGGAATGGCTTAGGTTGGAAGGGTCCTTAAAGACCATCTAACTCCATCCTCCTGCTGTGGGCTGGCTGCCACCCCCCAGCTCAGCTGCCCAGGGCCCATCCATGGCCTTGGGCACCTCCAGGGATGGGGCACCCACAGCTCTGGGCAGTGCCAGGGCCTCACTGCCCACTGAGTAAGGAATTTCTTCCTAACATCTAACCTAAATCTCCCCTCTTTCAGTTTAAAGCCATTCCCCCTTGTCCTCTCACTATCTACCTGTGTAAAAGGTCCGTCCCCCTTCTGCTTGTAGGCTCCTTTCGGGTATTGGTAAGCTGCAATGAGGTCACCCTAGAGACTTCTCCAAGCTAAACAAGCTCAACCTTTCCTCATAGGAGAAGAAGAGTTTAAGAGCAGACAAATGTGTCCATGAAGACAGACCATCTCCAGGCTCTTTCTGCTATTCTGCATAGGAGCTACCTCCTGTAGCTGTACAGAGAGAGAAATACTCATTTGGAAAAGTGAAAGCTAACCAGTGGAAGGGGCTCTGCTTGAGGATCCTGCACCCATCAACAGATTTCCCCCTACATTTCCTGTACGTTTCCACCTGTGTCTTCTGCAGAGGTGAAATTAAGCTCCCAGCTTCTGTTCAGAAGTATGGCAATTCCCACCTGTGGGGTGGTTCTCCCCTCCTGCTGTCAAAACCACACTGCAGGTTGGATGCTTGCGATCAACGCGTTTCTCCATCTCCTTTGCACTACAGCAAAACTGTTCTACAGATCCTTTGTCTAGAATGACAGCTATGCTCGCTTAGAAATAAATATTTAGTACAAAAAGTGCTTTACTTGTGCTTCCTGAGACACACAGGTTTGATTAGGGCTGGTGGGGGGGTAGGTCTTGCTGATCAAATGCAGTAGGTGATACGACCAAACACCTGAAAGGCTGGAAAAATAGCTTTAGAAAGCATTAGCTCCCACACTTTCATGTAATCAGATACAATGCTAGCCAACAAACCCCTGGTTTTAATAGCCAATCCAAGTTTTGCTTGGCTGGCAGACAAGATTTGCTTTCTGTTTTTTAACTCCGGCATAAGTCACTCCTGAGTTACAGATTTTGCCTGCATCGTACTTTAAACAAGTCAATAAAAATGTAATTTAGAGGAGTTGGTATTAAAAGGTTGGGGTGAGGTTTTTCCATTGCTTACTCCTGAGCAAATGTTACACTCCCATCTATCTGTCTGGCGTGCACAAAGCCTGTCTGGAGCAGCTCCTCCGGAGTCCGTGCTATCCCCAGTGATCTGTGAATGATTTTCCATCACTCTGGGTGGATATATTCTGCTTTAGAGCTATCTCGTTGGCACGCTTTGTATCGTGCTGCTTTCCCTTAAGATATTCCTGCCTGCACAGGCACACAGGTGAGAGCCTACGTGGAGAAAAGGGAATCCATCCCAGCAGCTTCCACGTGTTCAACGGGGGAGAAATCCATAGCATCTTTCAAAAGAAAGCACCTCAGAACTGAGTACCCCTATACATACATACTTACATAGAGAGAGATACACACACATGTATACATACATGAATACAAGAGTTTGGGCAATTAGGCAAGTTTCCAAAGAAAAAAACGATTCTAAACATCTAAAAACAGAGTGCACCGGTATCGCCATGTATTTTTACATTACATCAGCACAGGCTGCAGCACTAGAAATGGGATTTCTTGTCTTCATGGGTCAATCAAAAACTCAGGGAGTTGCTCAGAGACCCTTAAGGCTCTCTCTCCCTTTTTTTTTTGGCAGCTGCATAGGACTGGCACCCGCAGGGCTGCCGGCATCCCTGGGAGGGAGGCACAGCAGATACATGACCGCAGACCTAAAAATACACTCCTGGTATCACAACAGGCCAAGAATAGACAGCGGGATGAGGCTGATGCCACCGGGTTTCTTTGTTTTATTTTCCACCCTGCACAGCATCAGGTGAGCAATGGGACTGGCTCTTGGCATTGCCACCTGTGCTTGTTTTGGCTCCTTTTGCACAACAAGTAGAGCTGTAGCTGGAAGGCTTGCTGCCCCATGGAGAGAGAAGCAAGCTTAAGAAGCAAGCATCTTCCTTCCCCAGCCGAAGGATCAAAAACCCTACAGAAAGCAAAGGGTGATTGATCTCCTTCTCACAGCATCGGAAGGAAAAAAGAAGCATGTCTTGAACATGAACACTGAAGGCAGAGTGGGAAGAAAGGTGCTGCCAGGCACGAAGGCAGGTCAGCTTCACAGGGAAAAGGCAGAGACGGGTCACAGTCACTAATGGGGAACCTCCACACCTTCACAGGGCTGTCCTTCCAAACAGACACCGGGATTTTCAGGACATGCAGCCAGAGGCAAGGCTGGAGCCTTGGCAGGAAACACAATGGGTCTGGGGAGAGACACCTCCCATTATGACTAAAAAAAACACATTAAGAGACTATTGGCAAATCCATAAAACAGCTGGTGTAATGGCTGGGGAGGGCTGGGTCCCGACCATTTACACCGATTTGCTGAATTTGGAGTAATGAGAGCTTTACACCTGCAGGATCCCCACCTTTCTATCAGCTTCAGCATGGCTCTTGAGCACGGATCAAATTGCCTGCATAGGTATTTATACATGGCTGGAACAATTCTTTGCATCTTCCTGGATAAACTAAACACAGTGAGCAATTCCTGAAAGTGTTCAAGGCCAGGCTGGATGGGGCCCTGGGCAGCCTGATCTGGTGGGGGGCACCCAGCCCATGGCAGGGAGTTGGAACTGGATGATCTTGAGCGTCCCTGCCAACCTAAGCCATTTTATGACTCTACGACTTTCCCTAAGCCTTCCCTCTAACGCAGGTTGCCACAAATGTTTCTCCCAGGTGCTCTGCCTGCTGACACAGGGCTGGCACTGACTCATCTCTGGTCATCACAGACACCTCACATTCATTTATTTGTCCCCAGCAGGGAGCTCCCAGCCTCCTGCGTCACACCAACCGCGCTCAGCAGCACCCTCCATGAAAGCCCTGTTAATACGCCATCAGGATGCTCCGTTAATACACAATCAGGATGCTCTGTTATTATGCGAATGGGATGCTTCCACTCTCCTTCCAGCCTCATCAGCATCTAAACAAGGGCAGGCTGCTCCCACGGCTGCCTGTCTCCGAATCCCCAGGTGGAAGGGCATGAGGAGGAATTACAACAAGGTACCCATCCTATTGATCACAAGCTGCCCCAACACATCTGACTCCAGAATCACCATCTCCATCCAGCATCTGGTCCTCTCCAAGCCTGATGCCATGCCCCTTCCCAAGCCTGGCTGCAAGGGAATTTATCATCAGACTCAAGGAGCAGCCCCTTGGCATCACTGGGGGATGCGACCCACTGCTCGAGGAGGACCTCGTGTAGAGGAAAGGCCAAAACCTCACTCCCACCTCTACATCCTGAGCAGACCGATCTGGTGGGTGGTAACCCTGTCCAAGGCAGGAGGCTGGAACTAGATGATCTTTAAGGTCCCTTCCAACCAAAGCCATTCTATGACTCTACGCTCACTTACATTCTTCTGTGGCCAAAGGTTTCATGTCCTCCTCACCATCTCCATGAGCATCTCCCAGACCTACTCCCCACCTTGGTCTCCAACGGGTGATGGGTGTTGTGGGGCTGAATGCCAGCAGGGATGGATGCAGCAGCACCAACAGGGGCCAGAGCGGAGGACGGGATGAGGGAGGCACAAAGCTGTGGCCATGAGCAGTGTGCACAGGGACCCATGTCCCCAAGGGAAGAAGCCCATGGCCATTGGTAGGGGATGGGTGTGACACAGAGCTCCTTATTCTGTTCTTCTTAAAAGGGCCGTAAGAGCCTGAAAATAGAACATTTCACGATCGCAGAAAAAAAAATTATAAAAAAAAATCAAGAATTAGGTCAATCAGATAGTAGGGATGATTTAGGAGAAAAAAGGCAGCGTTCGTAATGGGCTAAAAACGGCGCTGATGTGTTGCCGAGAAAGAATATAATTAAGAGTATTTTTAAAGCGGCGCTTCCCCACCCCAGTCACAGAAATCACAGCTCACACTACCAGGATTGCTTCCACCTCATGGAGCAGGAATGTGCTGGCATGCCGCAAGCTGGCCGAAGAATGCGGAGTTTCCGTAGGACGCGAGAAGATCCCAACCGACAGCGGTTAGCTGCATTCCTTCACTGGTACATCACTGCGATCCATTTATAAAGCACGGTGACGGAAATCGGCCGGGGGGGGTGGAATCTGACATTTTAATTCCTTCGGTGGTTAATGAGGTGGGGGAGAGGTCTGAAAAATGCAGATGTGAGTGAGTGAGATGGGAATGAGGGGATGATCAGATGGGCGATGGGGTGGCTCTTACTCGAGGCTGCCTGGCTGCCGATGGGCTGGGAGGACGGACGGCGATGCCTTATACAAGGAGCACACCTTTCAGCAGCGTTCATTCAAGATCGAGCTCCTTGGAACAAGGCTCTGCCCTAATTAGGTGCACATGGCCCCATTCAAACACGCCCGGGACATGACTCAGGAGTTACCGAGTGGAAGGCTCCAGCCCCGCGTTATGCAAGAGGTCACGCCAGACAAACCCTCCGGTTCCCTTTGGACCAAAAATACCAAAACCCAAGTGCTGCATGGGGCGAAGAGGAAAGCGGGCTGTTTTCTGGCTCTTTCTGGGGCTACACGTGAGGCATGCCCGTGCTGGGCAGAGTTTGCTGGAGCCCGCGGCATCCCCACGTGGCCCCAGGGCTGCTGGACAGAGCCATCGCGTCCAAGGACGCTGTCAGACGTGGGAAGCATCTCTGGGGACATTCCCACCCACTTCGCTCTCAGCGCTGCCAGAGAGGAGCAAAGGGGATGAGTCAGGCCCAGAGAGTTCATTCCTTCGACTCCTGCTCCTTGCTATAATTATCCTTTGGGGTAATTAGATAAGCAGCCCTTTCTTTCATCTCACCGTAGCCGAACCGCACGCGGCACCATCCGCCCAGGAAGGCAGGGAGCTGCTGCAGGCCCCCGGGTGTGAGCGGTGCCCCCCAGCCCCCACAGCATTCCCCTGCACCCAGCCCGAGCCACTGGGGATCAGCAAATCCATAACAGAGGTGATGGGGGAGAGAGAAAGCGGGGCTGCATCAAAGCGAGATGCGCAGGGAGATGCTCATCTCCAGACACAGCTGTCTGTACAGCGGTAGGTGGAAGACTAAAAAGCCAACTTGGAGCTGTCCCACCGCCCTGTAAATACCCCAGCAAGCAGCTGGCACACGGGGCGAGCCGAGCCCCAGCAGCTCCCTGCTGGAAAATGTGGGCTCGAGCCTCCCCCTCCCATCCCACCCGCACTCGCTCTCCCTCTCCTACAGGCACGCACAGGGAAAGGGAGGGAGGGAAGAGAGAAACCACAAGCAAATGTTCTGGTGCATTATTTCCCCTCATCAGACTTTCAGACTTGAGGCTCAAACTGTGTTTAGGAAAAAAAAAAAAGGAATTAAAAAAAAAGTCCGGAGGCAGCCCCAGGGTTTGTGCAGCTCTCGCTCCGGTGATGCCCCGCTGCCGCCCGGCGCAAACGTAAACTCCTCTGGCAGAGCTTAAATTAATTGGGAAATAATTAAACATCACTGGCAAATTTAATTTATTTTTTTTTTATGGAAAAAGTAATGACGGCACACGCTATACATTGGAAAACCTCCAAGCCTTTGACCTTTAAATTAGCAGCTTAGGATGGGCAGACAAGTACGCATGATGACGGTGTATATACACAGCACAAGGGAGAGCCAGAGGTTTTCCAAGCTTGACACAAGCAAGCCACACACCTTGTGCTAAGAAAAGAGAAATGTGTTTTCTTCTCAGCTCCCTCGTTTGGGAGAGCAGATGCTCCAGCCAGCGTTAGGCATCACATTACTCAGCCCTGTGCTGCACTTTGGGGGATTTTATTTCACGTGGAGTCTCAGCTGGATAGGAGGAATGAGCGCTCTCCCCCGATTTAAAACAAGGAAAAAGACAAGAAAAATGAAGGGCTAGATTCCTAATTACTCCAAGGAGCCTTTACATTGCTGTGACAGTGCAAGAGAGCAGAGGGAGGCACGCAGAAGAAATCCATTCATATTTTGAGGTCCTTTGCTCAGCCAAAATGAAATGGTTTGGCTGAAAAACAAATCCTTGCAGCTAAAGCGACAAACCAGCACGGTTTGCTGCGGTGTGATGCAGGGGGCTCCGACCTTATCTCTGGAAAATTGGTATCAGAGGTGCCCACTGCGGTCTGAACGTTTCCATTCCGCCCCGCGTGTGAGAGCCGTAGCTGCGCGATGTTTCCAGCGCTTTGGAAAAACAGTTTCAGAGGCAGCAGAACCTATCTTGGCACCTAAAACAAGTTTCCATTAGTTAAATGCTGAGGGATGATTTCACTGCAGAGCCGAAATGTGGAAACCAGGAAAATGAGTAAGACGCAGCTCAGCATACACTTGTGCCTCTCCTTAAGCCAGAAGGGTTCCTATCAGCTTTTTGGGGGCACAGCCTTACCCCATATGCATAAGGAGGATTCCAAGGAGGATTTCTGAGCTGTGTGCCAGCAGAGGCAGCGCTGATGGGGATTTCTCCGAGTCCCTGGTGGGAATCACACCCCACAAAGCCAATCTCCATGCCTTCCGCAAGCAAAGCCAAGGTTATTCAGGTCCAAACAAATAATTTGTCTATAAATGACATCACTGCTCAGGCTTCCCGAGCAGAATGCATCTTTTCTGGAGCAGGGAGAGATGGAAGGAAATGGTGACAGCTTCAGGAGCTCAGCACGACCGGCTGAACTCCAGAACACGTGCACAATGCGATGGAAGCAGGGCCTTGTCCCCAGCCCCAAAGCACAGGTGTGTATTCACAGGTGTGCTGGTGTGTGCACAGCCCCGAGCACCGCAGGTCCTGCAACTGCAGCTCAGCACGGACAAGAAAGCTCACGAACATTTTTCCTTCTTTTCATGCAACCATCACGAATTCGCAGCTCAGGCCGCAGGTCCTCATGTACACCAGACTCTGATTTCTGACACCACTTCTCTTCCCAAGAACAACAAAGGCATCTTGGAGTCAATCAGCACCAGCACGCACTGTCCCCTCCGGCCACCAGTCTGCAGAAAGCAGATCAGGAAGGTGCTGCTCCAGGGTCTGCTCGTCCCAGCACCTCTCCCTTCTCCTGGGGAACATCAGGACCTGGTGTGACAACAGGACAGCAGTGGCTCTGGGCACCACTGGTGATATCGCTGCTCTGAACGACTCAGAGCCATGGGTCTCAACTATGGGTTCACGCGGCCTCACCTCGAGCACTGTGTGAGGTTTGGGCATGACAATATTAGAGGGACATAAAACTGTGAGAGAGCATCCAAAGGAGGGCTACAGAGGTGGGGAAGGGTCTGGAGGGCACAGCTTGTGAGGAGCAGCCGAGGCCCCGTGGTTTGCTGGGCCCAGAGCAGAGGAGGCTGAGGGGAGGCCTCATGGCGGCTGCAGCCCCTCCCAGGGAGCGGAGGGGCAGCGCTGGGCTCTGCTCTGGGGACAGCGACAGGGCCCGAGGGAACGGCATGGAGCTGTCAGGGGAGGGTCAGGTGGGGGTGAGGAAAGGCTCTGCCCAGAGGGGTGGGCATGGCACTGCTGCCCAGGGCAGTGGGCACGGCCCCAAGTGCCGGAGCTCAGGGAGCGCTGGGACACCGCTCTCAGACGTTGGGTTTGGGTGGTGCTGGGTGGAGCCAGGGGCTGGACTCAGTGATCCTAGTGGGTCTCCTCCAACTCAGGATGTTCTGTGATTCTGGGATTCTAGATGGAGGATGTTTCTCACCCCACCAACACAGCTGGCACGGGCCAAGTCCTCACCTGCCAGGGGCCAGATGGGTGCCGGGAGCAGAAAGCTCCGCGCTCTTCTCAGGAGAGCCACTGTGGAAGTGGGATGGGAACCCAGGGGAAGCAGCAGCATGGCTGAAGCACCTTTCCCAGGAAGGAGCCTTGGTGGGATGGAAAGGCTCTGCACCTCCTGGCAGGCACCTGGGACACAAGGTGAACCCAAAGCCCATCCAGACACCCCAGAAGCCAAGAGGACCCTTGAGACCTGGAGACTGCATGCCACAAGCCATCATGTCTGCAGGTATCTGGTACTTCAGAGGAAAAACATCAGACCTTCACTTACAGCTCTGAACCATGCCCTCCTCTCTCCAGTCAGGAAAGGAAAATCTAAATGGGTGATATCCCACAGCAGAGCAAGATCCCTGCTCCTTGCTTTTCAGGAAAACTTGGCATCTAAGACATGCAAAGAGCCAAATGCTTCTCCTCCTTTGCAGCTATTCTGTAACTACAACCACACAGCGGTTCCTAAATCTCTGAATGTTGAGTCCCACTGACTTGCAACAGGTGGCAGGCATTAAGGTATTTAAAGCACTTTTACAAAATTAATTGGCATTTTCCTTATAGAGGGGAAAAAATGAATAGACAGCAATAGGACCCCCCAGGGACCCAGACAATCCATTTTCAGGCACCTAATTAACACGAAATTTCAATTAATTTCCAATTATTTCAAGTTTATTTTCGTATTTATACTTTTTTGTTAGTTGCCTCAAAACGAGCATGTCCCTTCGGTTGCTTTCCAATTAAATATCAGCCCAACACTAAAATTAGTGCTTTTATTTGCTAACTCAGAGGTTATCCGAAATCCCTCCGTGTTCAACTCAAGGACTTTCAGCACTGACAGGCATCCCCTCCTCCCTTTTCCACTACGGCAGAGCGATGAATCATTGTATTTACTACAGGATCACTCCTCGCAGGGATGTGTTAAACTTTACTCGAGTGGAAACCAAAGAGCAGAATGACAAGGTAACTTCAGCACTGCAAAACACACACGGAAAAAGCAAGGGGATTGAAGCTTATTTTCCTTCCATTTCAGACTATCTGCTGTTATTATTTCTCCTTATTTTGAAACAGATTTCATCTCGCTGCACTACGTTTTTACTCTCAGACTGTCATCATCTGAAGTTTCATTTTCAGTTGCTCTATTCTTTCCCAAATAGATGCTCTATATAAACAAGGCTTTCTTAATTTTTATCTGCCTTGTGCTGCAGCTGCATCCTGCTTTGTGCCTGAACTCACCAGCACAATGCAAAGAATCCAACAAAACCCGGGGGTGTCTCACGCCACCTCACCTCTCAAAGACTGAAGATTTCTTTTTAAAATTGGCAAAAACATCGTTCTGCAGAGAGACAAACTATGGACGGATGCAGGTCAGTATTGCTCAGAAGCAAACCCGTGCTGCAGACGATGCACTGGGAAATTCAGCAGAGGATGTGGCAGCAGAGCAGGAGCAGCTCGCTGCCTGCACCACTAAGGCCCTGCAGCAGACAGAGGTCTGGAATAATTATTATAATTTTTTTTTTTTTTTTTGCTGAAGCATCACTGGCACATGATGCATTTCTTCGTCTTTTTCTCCTCCAAACTACAGAGCTCTTGTTTAAATCAGACCTTCATTATTTGTATTATTACCACCACTACGAGCAGCATTTCTTTGTCACTTCTAGAACCTCTCTTCCTCCCTCCCTTCAGATCTTCCTGTCACCATGGGGTCACGGTGCTAGGTGGAGTTGTAGCAAGAACTGAATATCCACTGAACAACGGAGCTAAACAACTATTTTGGTGCATTACATATTCCTCATAGCCCAAGCTCTGCTTTAACCCCAGGGAAGCATCCTGGTGTCTGGTGGGGCTTATCCAGGTTTGCAGGGAGCCTGGAAGCCCTCATTGCCATGGGCTTTGGGTAACCCCTTGGAGAGGTCAGCAAGGGGCTCTGACTTTCAGCAGGTCCCTTTGGTGACCCACAGCACTCACTTCTGCCCTGCACCCCAAAATGAGCCCACAAACCCACGGAGGAGTCAAGAAGTTGGTGCTGCCCTCAAATCCGTAACACGCAGCTTAAGGAATAACGTCAGCAAAACTGCAGAGAGAACACGATTTCTCTTTTTTCACCTGCACAAGCAGTTTTTCTTTCAAATTCTGCTTTTCCCCAGTTACGTTTTCGTTTTGAAATCTGTCAGTTTGAAGCATTTCTCCGGCCCAGGAAAGGGCTTTACGATCCTCCTTCCCTAAAACCGGCGGCTTTGCTCCTAACGCCTTTAAGAAGGGAAGAAAAAATCTCTGTGTTCTCTTACCCTATCCTCAAAGAGACCGGTTTGATTCCTGATGCTCTGGCATATTTCTGTCTCTTACTGTACTTCAAGGCTATTTTCTCGCTGCCAAAATATGCAACGAAAAGCAACACGAGCCCTGCAGCTCTGGGGGAAGGGCTGGCCCTGCAGCTCTGTTATCTTTGGATGGGAAGGCAGAGACAGGCAGACACGGGTAACGCCTCAGATATTTCTAGATCCAACTGCTGTCCTACCAAGAAGTTAGGAACAGAAAATGCCACTGGAAACACCACAGAGGGCGTTTAAAACAAGACAGAAGTCTAATTGGATTTATTAGCTGCATCTGCAGCCTCTCAGATTACACTGAGAGATTTGAAGATTACACTGATGATACAGCACATGGCTTCATGAATTGAAGCAGGAAACCTGGGAGCCGAGCAGCACCAAACCTCCTCCTGGAAGGGCACGTCTTCCAAACGAGCCTCTGGCATCGGATGTGTCATGGACCCACATGTTTCCATGCCTTTGTGCTGTGACACTACGGCCAGCTGCGCATCAAGGCAGAATGCAAGCAAGCCCGCGGGCTGCTTCACTCCCCTACAGCTCACCATTTGGTCCATAAGCCTGGTACTAAACCACTGCAGGATGCTTTGAAAACACGGGGTGCAGAACATGTGAAAATCATGATTTCGTACGACTGGCCCCATCCTCTCCCCACCACAGCCCAGGCAGCAAATGCAGAAAGTACCCAGTGCCGCCCGCATCGCCCCACATCGCTGCGAGGCACCCAGTCCAGCAGCACAGATGCTCTTCACAGGATGCATTTAACATAGGGGGTTTGTATTAATTGCTGTGCTGAAAAGGCAGAGAAGTGTGCCAAGCTTCAAAGACTCATTGACTTCCCCAGAACAAGAGACAAAAGTCCTCCGGCCTGTTTTCCATTAGAAGAGAAGTAGCCCGAATAGCTTCCTATTGTTCTTCTGCTTATGGAGCTGGTTTCCCAAACCTACATCACAGTCCAGTTGGTCTGGATGGAACCTAACAAGGCCCCAGAAATGCTGGTTTTTGGAAAATGAGAGATTATACTGGGAAAACGTCACTTCTTAGCCTTGCTACTGAGAGCGTTTGCTTGGCATCTAGTAGTGGCTACCAAGGGCAGAGAATTCAGCGGACACCCAACCTGCCCTGCCTTGCTGAATGGCCCTGGGACCCACGCAGCCCCATCCTCTCCACAACCAAACGAAATCCACAATGCAAGCAGAAGATGTTTGCCACACTGGCCATGCTCCCCAGAGTCCAGCCATCGATGCATTTGCAAAGCTCAGTTATCGATGGGGTTGACCACATGCCCCATCCCATTGGGATGGCCCCAGCCCCAGCCTGGTTTGAGGCTGAGGACACAGCACCATGCAGGTTGCCAACCACATACACCCAACCACAGTTGTATAGCATATATCTAACTGTATAGGCACAGCAAGTTTGACGATGCACACCCGAGCTGCCTTTAACCTCCCAAATTTCCACACTGAAGGTGCCACAGTAGGGATCGGGATGCAGGTGAACAACCCCAACGAGGTGCTGCTTCCCCTGCACATCACCAGTTCCAGCAGGACACAAACCCAGACTTCACCAAGCCCATCCAAAGCAATTCTTTGCAAGCTGGAGAAATGACGACACGTGGCTCTGGTCGGACAAGAATGGGACTCGTTGTGCTGGTGGAACGTGAAACCTCTCCTTCCACTCGCAGATGCTTCCCAAAGCACTTTGCTAACTGAATCGACACCTCCACACTCAGTTAAACACATGGCTTTTGGAGCAGCACTGCTTTTACTTTAATAGGCCCTGCTAGGTGTTGTAAGGACAGGCTGGACCGCTAAACTGTCACTAGAGACCTTGGTATAGAAAAAATGGGCTTTTATTTAGCCTGTTTTTCAGAGCCTCAGCATCAGGGCAGGGTCTGGGTGTGAGCCCTGGCCCAGGTGCCTGGCTTGGGGACACGTCATCCTGCGCTCCCAGGGGCGCAGTGCCCACAGCCAGCTGGAAGATGGCCAGAGAGCTCTAATTAACCAACCTACTCGTTTGCAGTTACGAAGCCGCTCGTCCAGCGGGCTCCACCGGATGCTGAAGGCAAAGGAGAGCTGCTGTGCTCCCAGTGCAGAGGGACCCACATCTCGTGGAGGTGCTGCCTTAAATGAGCCTCTTCCCTTTGCTGGTTCGAGGGCCAGGAGGACAAATGGGAGAGGTGGGAAAAGGCAGCAGGAGTGTGAAAGCTGGCAGAGCCCCCAGCAGCTGCACCAAATGGCACATCACAGCATCACAGGGGTTGGAAGAGATCTCTGGAGATCATCTAACCCACCCCCCTGCTAAAGCAGGTTCCCTACAGTAAGTTACACAGGAAAGCATCCCGGCAGGCTTTGAATATCTCCAGAGGAGCCTCCACCACCTCTCTGGGCAGCTGTTCCACCGCTCTGCCACCCTCACTGTAAATTCTTTCTCATGTTCATATGTAACCTCCTACGTTCCAGTCTGTGCCCATTGCTCCTCATCCTGTCACTGGGCACTACTGAAAGAGCCCAGACCCATCCTCCTGACCCCCACCCATTGGGTATTTATAAGCATTGATAAGATCAACCCCTTCAGCCTTCTCTTCTCTAAGCTGAACAGCCCCAGGCTCTCAGCCTGTCCCCATCAGGAGATGCCCCAGGCCCCCACCATCTCTGCCCCCCTCCATGGGGCTCTCCCCAGCAGTTCCCATCTGCCTGGAGCTGGGGACCCAGCATTGGGCCCAGGGCTCCACGTGGGGCCTCTCCAGGGCAGAGCAGAGGGGAGGAGCACCTCCCTGCCCTGCAGCCCCTCTGTGCAGGGCACCCCAGGACACCACCGGCCTTCCTGGCCACCAGGACCCCCAGGTCCTTCTCCGCAGAGCCTCTCTCCAGCAGCTCAGCCCCCAACCTGTACTGATGCATGCGGTTGTTCCTCCCCAGGTGCAGGACTCTCTACACGTGCTCTTGTTGAACCCCACCAGGTTCCTCTCCACCCCTGTCTCAGCCTGTCCAGGTCTCACTGAATGGCAGCACGGCCTTCTGTTGGGTCAGCCACTTCTCCCAGCTTTGTGACATCAGCAGACACACCGAAGGTGCGTTCTATCCCATCATCCAGGTTGTTGATGAAAATGTTCAAAAAGACCGGACCCAGCACCAACCCCTGGGGAACACCACTAGCTACGGCCTCCAACTGGACTCTGCTACTGACCACAGCCCTCTGAGCACCCACAGGACAGCAAGGGGCTCACAGTGTGATGGAACAGGCTGCCCAGGGAGTGGGGCAGTCACCGTCCCTGGGGGTGTTCCAGCCCCGTGGAGATGTGGCACTGAGGGACATGGCTCAGTGGGCACGGCGGGGTGGGCTGGGGGATCTTAGGAGGCTTTTCCAACCTGAATGGTTCTGTGATTCTATGCACTGGGACAGTGCACTGATGTGTCCTCCTTCCTCCAGGGCACCCACGCTTAACTGTGCATAAGCTCAGCTCCTATCGAAACATGCTTCATCATATGAAAAATCACCAGCAGGACACTACCAAGGCCCATCTGGATGGCCAGAGAGGGGCACTGGTGGCTTGTAGGATTTAAGGGAAACGCTGGGAGAGTGTGGTTAACGGGTGTGCATGGGCCAGAAGGAAGAGGGAGTATAGTTAATAAAAATAACTAAATAAAGGAAAAGACAGGAGAGTGGTACCAAAAATCAAAAGCCCGTTAGGAGCGACACGGAGCTGGTTTGCAGCGCTCGGGACCTCGCATTTTCTGGCCTTATTTATGAAACACAAATAATCCACAGCCTTCTCCGTAAGCAGCCAGATCCGGTGGAATTACATGTCTGAAGACTCTGTCAACAGAACGAAAGCTGTGGAAACACAGCTCAAGGCAACCCGCACTAACAAGGCGGCCTTTATCGTCCGACCTGGCGAGAGAAAACCCGGCAGCCCCATCCAGAGCACACAGCAGGGCTGTGAGCGTGTTCCATGGGCTGCTGGGGACAGCCCGGGGTGGGAGCCCTTCCTGGGATTGCAATGGGGAGAGCACAGCATGGTGCTCCCGGAGCAGGAGCTGCCTTTCTTTTTGGCTTTTCCTTCTGATAAAGCCCCACGTGCACCATCAGGGAGGTGAGGATGAGGAGGAGTGCATCATCCACTGAGGGGAGTTTTGCAGAGCTGATGGAAAAGGCCGAAATAAAATCCAGCTCAGCCAAAAGGCAGGCTATGGGAACGATGGGGTGTGATCGCCTGGCCAGACCCGAAGATCAGCATGCTCCCTTCTGGCTGCAAGATTTGAAAATGTCTTCCAGCCCCAAACCATGCTGCTTTATTTGCAAAGATCAGCTGCTCCCGAGAGCGCCGTTCCTTCACAGCTCACACCCATGCCAAATGGCTCTGAGCCTCGGGTGAGGAAACCTCAGCACAGGGCACAGAGGGGTCTGCAGAGCCATTTCCCCTTCACCCAGCACCGATGAGGCAAAGCAATGCTTCCTGCTGGCTGGAGGGGAGGTTTAGATTAGATGTGAGGATGAAACTCTCTGCTATAAGGCGGTGAGGCCCTGGCACTGCCCAGAGCTGTGGGTGCCCATCCCTGGAGGTGCCCAAGGCCATGGATGGGCCCTGGGCAGCTGAGCTGAGGGCACCCAGCCCATGGCAGGGGTGGGGCTGGGAGGGCTTTAAGGTCCCTTCCAACCCAAACCATCCTATGACTCCATGATTCACCTGCAGAACAAATGCATGAAGTGACACAGCCCAGCAAAGCTACTGCAGCCTCCTGCTTCCACGCGATGCTCAAAGCAAGTTGTTACGCTCCACTCAGACACACCAGTCCTTCCTCCTAGAATGGACTGTCCCAAGCCATTCTTACCAAAAAAAAAAAAAAAAAAATCAGTGAAATTCAAGTGGGCAGCAGATTTTCTTTTCCCCACCCAAAGGAACTTTCCTTTTATTCAAACCTCACTGCCTGATGACAGGAGGGTGATGAGGGGTCCTCCCAGTGCCCATCCCGGGGGCTGCAGCGCATGGCGGGGAGGGGAGCACAAAGCAAAGGCAAAGAAAAGGTTCCACTTCAGAACTGGAGGTCACAAGGAGCAACACTCGGCTGATTACTCCCTATTTACACTTTCATCTGCACAGGCAATTTTTAAAGCCAGGCTGAAAGGCCTCAGCACATTTCTGTGTCCGTTAGCGCTCTCCCTCCCTCCAAGTGCTCCGCGGCGCCGTGCCTACACCCACACTTTGTGCTTACTGCAGCATTTCTATCCAGAGACCTCAGCAGGAATTCATTTAGCTTCCCAGCACCCTTGCCAGGTAGATTATCTGCCTCTTATGGAGAGGACCATGAAAAGCAGATGAAGCCTCCCCAAATCTCCTCTCAGAAACCACAGACCCATTTTTGCTCCTCATTGGGACAAAGGGACAGCACAGTGTCCCAGCTCTGCAGCGGGCTCAGCAGTGCAGCACAAGGCAGGGAGGGGATTTTACTGCATCTCAGAGCAAGCCCTGGGAGCCATTATCCCTGTCTGGGTTCCCACGTGGATGCCCACCTGACTTCCCAAGCCAGAAAGGAGCATGATTTATAGCAGGAACACAACTAGAGAGCAACATCATACAGCTCAGGACAGAGGGATGTCAGTGCACAGACCTCAAAATGCTGCAAGAATTGCTCTGGGCACTGCTTCTCTTTCCCCACTACCAAAATCTCTTCAAAAATAACCCTAATTCCTGATGACTTACACTTGGAAGCAAGAGCAAAGGTGACGTGGAAATGGAGATTTTGGTGGTGGAAGGCAGCGGGCTCAGAGGGAGCAGCAGCACCTGCTATTGCAGCCGCCCTGTTTTGGTCCTGCTCCGTGGCACAGCCAGACTCCGGCTCCTAAATTTAAAACAGCCAACAGAGAGCAGCTTTGAAACAAGAGCCAAAACCCAGAGCTGTGTGCTTGCCAAGAGGGAGGGAATCCATCCCCACACAGCCCTCGCCCTGCTCTGGTGGTGTGAGATGGAGACAGATGGAGAGGGACGGAGACCCAGCTCGGGGTGCTCCCAGGAGCTCTAGCAGGGGTTTGTGGGCAGCTTGGCTTTAGGAGGATGTGTGCAAACTTGAACTGAAAGTGACACAGCATTGATAGGTCTGGATTATAGGTTGGCTTTTGCTGAGGGTAAGTCACCCTCACAATTGCCCTTCAGCACATGGGACAACGAGAATTTCCTGGAGGCAGAAGATTGTCCTGCTTCTGCTCCAGGTTTGGGAGGCAGACACCCTCACCCCAACACACACGGATACATAGAATCACAGAACATCCTGAGTTGGAAGAGACCCACAAGGATCACTGAGTCCAACCCCAGGCTCCACCCAGCACCACCCAAACCCAAACCCAATGGCTGAGAGCGGTGTCCCAGCGCTCCCTGAGCTCCGGCAGTTGGGGCCGTGCCCACTGCCCTGGGCAGCAGTGCCATGCCCACCCCTCTGGGCAGAGCCTTTCCTCACCCCCACCTGACCCTCCCCTGACAGCTCCATGCCGTTCCCTCGGGCCCTGTCGCTGTCCCCAGAGCAGAGCCCAGCGCTGCCCCTCCGCTCCCTGGGAGGGGCTGCAGCCGCCATGAGGCCTCCCCTCAGCCTCCTCTGCTCTGGGCCCAGCAAACCGAGGGGCCTCGGCTGCTCCTCACAAACTGTGCCCTCCAGACCCTTCCCCACCTCTGTAGCCCTCCTTTGGATGCTCTCTCACAGTTTTATGTCCTTCTTATATTGTCATGCCCAAACCTCACGCAGTGCTCGAGGTGAGGCCACACTACACAGAGCAGAGCGGGACACTCCCTCCCCTCACCAGCTGGCAATTCCCACCTCTGGGCATTGAATCACTGATCCCTCACCCTGTCTGCACGGCTGTGAGCTGTTCCCCAGCTGATGCCACCCTGGAGCCTTTCCAAAGCAACCCAGGGAAGTGTGATAGGGGATGAGGGGACCCGTGCTCTGCAGCACGAAGCAGCGTGGCATGGTGACACCTGGGATCTGGGCATGGTGACACCTGGGATCAGCTCTCACCTGGCACAGTGTGAGCGCACACTGGAAGGTGACAGGGGCATACAAAGCAAAGGGTGCATGCAAACTCCCTGGAAAAAAAAAGAAACTGGAGCAAAGCCTGCATGTTTTGAGCCAGAATCAGACACACCACAGCATCGCTCTCAGGGATGTAAAGATTCCTACAGTCCTGAGCTTGTTTACTCCAAGGAGTCCCTGCGGCCTCAGTTCAGGTCAAAATGCCTGCGATTCCTCTCAAGTACCCCAGAAATCATCTCAAGCTATAAATTCAGACAGCAAATGATTCCATTCTTGAGGCAATAATAGGAAGAGATATTTGTGTGGCTTCTGCCGCGATGGGCAAAGGGCTGAAGCTGGGGCACAGGCAGACACGGCAAACCACCGTATGCTCCCGAGTGCCTCCAACAACAACGCACGTTATCTTATCCTTAGGCAGGGCTTTCCTTTCTTTTTGCTCCTCTTTACTGCACATCTCTGAAGGGACAGCCAAAAGGAACAGCAAAGAGCAACAACAGGATGTTTCCTGCAATCATAGAAAGGCTTAGGTTGGAGAGGACCCTTAAAGACCATCTGGTTCCAACCCCTGGCCACGGGCAGGGTTGTCAGCCACCAGCTCAGGCTGCCCAGGAACCCATCCAGCCTGGCCTTGGGCACCTCCAGGGATGAGGCACCCATAACTTCTCTGGGGAATCTGTTCCAGTGCCTCACCACCCTCTGAGTAATCACCAGCCTGCTCTGACCAAGCTCTCCATGCTCAGCCATCTCTGAACCTCCTGCTGCCCAAGCTGCCCTTGCCAAGTCTCCAACCTGGAGAAGCAGAAAGAGGCAGGGCAGAACGCTGAAGCCCCTCATACTCGGGGACAGTCCTAGGAAGCTAGGTGGCAGCAGGAGCAAGGCAGGAGGGAAGACCACTGTATGCATCCCCATCCTTGTGAGCTTTTCCAACTGCTAAAAGAAAGGAATCCTCAGCGCCGAAAATCCCATGGCAAAATTTAGCAAAACACGTCAACAATTTCTGTGCTGTAACCCAGGAGCATGTGTTCTCCTTGTCAGAAGGAGATGCATTTTTAGAAACCTTCTTTTGCAAATGCTGTTGGTGTTGGTGGGCCTTTTGTTTTCCTTTCTAGTGCTAAGTACTCGCAGGCATCCTGGAAACCAAAAAAAGACCATTTTTAGACTACGATGTACAGAGAAGAAGAGTGTGTCACTACGTGTCTGAGCTAGATGTGAAATTCTCAGCCATATGCTGGAGGCTGCTATAACAAAAGAGATTGCAATGATGAAGGGAAGCCTCATGCCCAAGCACTGGGTAGCTATGCAAGACTAGAAATCAGCTCACTACCTATTTTGTACAGACGAGGTTTAAAAGGACAGGATTTCTCCTTAACGTGGAAGCAATGAACTGACAGCTACTTGTTATCAAATTGTTGGCTGAAATTTAGAAGCACTGCAAATCTTGTTGTCTTCAAGAACAACCACAGGGGATTGCATGGGTGAGGGCTAAAGCATCGCACCAAGGACTGCAAATGCACCCTGTGGTTTCCCACTTACAGCCCACTCCTGGGGGCCATCAGCACGGTCCCAGTTTCCTGCAGGGTCCACTAGAGGACAAGGACAGTGTGTACCCTCGGGATGGGGCAGGCACGCAGCCCATCCCCCACAGGAGCTGGCTCTCCAGCTCTGAGCAGAGCACAGGGCAGAATCCCACTGCTGGCCTCCTCACTCCTCTACTCACAGCCTGCTGCCCGCTCTCTGGCATCCTAAATATATCCACACCAGTATTAAATTCTGCCATGGAGGCAGGAAGCTCCCATCCGCTGCTGAGCCCCTCGATGAAGGAGGTGGCACCTCATCCCACCAATGCTTCCTTTCCCCAGTGGTCTCTGAGGCAGCTGGTGCCTGTGCTGAGGGGCCCTGCTCACCCCCAGCCTCCTCTTCCCAACCCAGCTTCAGTTTCACACTGCAGTTGTTCCCTGATTGCTTCTTGCTATGCACACTCCATCCTTCCTCCCTGCAAACCCAAGGTCTGGGGCAGGGTGCATGCATGAGACGACAGCATGCTATAGGAGAAGAGCAAAGTTAAAGCCAACTTTCCCTAAGAACCAACAACCCACTAGCTGCTCCAGTGAGATGCAGCTACCTGGAGGATTAATGTATAAATAGACCAAGGTGACTAATTTCTACAGGGTATTCTGCAGAAACGGAACACGGGATATGACAGCCCTGCAGAGCAGCTGCACGCAGCATGAAGCATTCCCCTCCTATCTGCAGGATCAACGCGTGCTCCAGTGTGCAAGAACACAGCAAGAGGAAGGGGCTGACATCAACCATGGAATCATAAGGCTGGAAAAGACCTCTGAGAACATCAATCCCAACCCCAGCCCATCCCACCATGCCCACTGAGCCATGTCCCTCAGTGCCACATCTCCACGGGGCTGGAACACCCCCAGGGACGGTGACTGCCCCACTCCCTGGGAGCTGTGCCAGTGCCTGACCGCTCTCTGGAGAAGAAATTGCTCCTAATATTCAACCTGACCCTCCCCTGGCACAACCTGAGGTCATTCCCTCTTGTCCTATCACTATGCCATGATGCCACGCACAAAACTGCAGCTCAACAAAATGAATCTGAGACGAGTTTTTGGGGTGGAAAATGCTCCAAGCCAAATGGAGGCAGGCATTTCAGTGCCCTGAGTGCCACTGAGCATCCAAAGTATTTCCACGCGGGTTCTGGAGAGCCAGCCACTGCATTCTGGTCGCCAACAGACAGCCTGCAAGCAAGTGTTGCAGATTAAGCACTAAGCAACATTTCAAAAATAGCTGTAAACACTCGTGCCACCCGAACCCAAAAGCCAGGAGTGGGGCTGACCCACACAGCCACTGGGGACAGCAGTCCCAATGGGGACTGCAGCCACGGCCACTTGCAGCAGACAGGTGGCATTTGCTAAGCGATGAGAATCAAACAGTTTGTGCTCAAGTTGTGGTTCACCACCGAGAAAATCCATTTTTGGAGAAGCAGAGCATTTGTTGCAGGATCAGGTACGTGTATCGTTGGAAGTTGTGCCATTATCTCATCGCAACACCCAGTTCCTCCGTGCAGCAATAAATCACAGAGCCATCCTACCCACAGGAAGGCATCGCTTCCATAAAATAGCCATCTTGTACAGGGAGCAAACACACAGCAGGAAAAGCAGTTGGTGATACGAAAAAGAAGGTAAAAGGAAAAAAACCAACCTCAAAGCAGCCCCACATTTCCTTGGCAGGATTTATTTTTAAATGCGGGCTGCCCAAGCCTGCTTGGGGAATTGGTATGTCAGGAGCAGCTCCCGTGCGAGGGGATGACTGGTGACTCAGCAGGTAAAAGCTGTCAAAAACATGTCCAAAGTTGGAAGGATAAAAAAAAAAAAAACAGAAGGGAAAACTAAAAATACCGCAGGCAGCATTGCTGCGAGCACTGGCTGGGTGCCTGCCACCGCCGGGGACGCGGTGCAGAGAGCGGGGATCCCCGTCCCCATCCCAAACCCCATGGGGAATCCTGCTCCTGGGGCTGGGTGAGGAGGGGTCCCATCGGGCCACCACCCCCAGCAGGGCCAGGTGTCACAGTGACCCCATGCTCATCTCCACCAACCCCTCGCCAACCCCTACACTCACAAAAACACCCCATTTTGCGTTGACTTTGTCTTTTTTTTTTACATATATATTTTTAAACAGAAGTCAAAAAGCCCAGCCAACATGAAAGGCTGCGTAAACACTCCTCCTTTCCCCCAAAGAAATTACAAAAATGCCTTTGAATTTGTGTTGGCAAGAAACAACGTTTTTTTTTAAATGAAAGAGCTCCATTGAAAAGTCGCAATTTGGAACGTATTCATCTATTCTCCATTTTTAAAAGTTTTAATTACCACCTGAACAATATTTTGACATAGCTTCTGGTTTGTTAGATTGTGCTACGCGCTGCAAATGCCAAACGCACCTTTTGGAAGCGTCTTCCTATCACGTTAATGCAAACTTGGGTTTCATGCTGACGAGCCTTGTTTCAGTAATTTAAAAATAATAGATTAATTCCATTTGGAGAAACGCTGCCATTTATAACCGGGCAATTAAGAACAGATTTCATTCCAGATATTGCCTCATTCTTCAGCTTACGGAGTTATTGAGGGCTGAGGATGGTGCATTCCCTGTTCCTAAAAACAACACTCAGGACACTTTCTAACCACTCAGATTAGCGACAACAAAGAGCAAAAGTTAGAGCTGCCTTCACCACCCCAGGAGCTGCAGCCCTTGGTCTTTGCTACTAAAGAAGTGCCTGGGTGGGATTCCCATCCCAACGGGGCTGCAGCAGCACAGAAGGGTTCAACCAAAAATTCACAGGAGCACGGCAAGTGGAGTAGGAAAAGGAAAATGCATTTATTTGGCCGTGGCTCTGGAAGGGGAAGGGTGCTGCCCAGGCAGGGCAGGGTTCCAGCTGGCACAGAGCAGGACACGAGGTCGCTGCCTGCATCCCACGTGGCCCAGGGACTGGCACTGCAACCACAGGGCTCCCCATGCCCCAAGCACCCACTGTGATGCTGCATGGGGTCACGGTGCAGCACGGGGTCATGGTGCTCACGCAGGGCTGTGGCAGCCATCCAGGCAGCGAAAGCAAAATTACTGCGTGCAAAAAGTTGGGAAATGTTCCCTGGAGGTTGGAGTCATCATCCCTGGAGGTGTTCAGGAACCATGGAGATGTGGCACTGGGGGACATGGCTCACTGGGCATGGTGGGGATGGGCTGGGGTTGGGCTTGGTGGTCTTCAAGGTCTTTTCCAACCTTAATGATTCTGTGATTCTAACAGCTGCCCTTTGCACCACCTGAAATGCCAGGACACCAACAGGCTGTGCCACCACCACCTGGCAGGGCTGCAGCACCCCAAAGGTGACCTGGCTCCACCAAGACGTTCCCCTGCCACTTGCTCACAGTGGGAAAAGCAGGATGAAGCCATGGGCTCCGTGTCATCCAGGAGGCCAGAACAGGCAGTGTAAGAGCTATGGGAAAATTGCCTTTTTTCCTCCCCCCTCCCTCTCCAGACAGCAAGATGATGAAGCTCATACAGCAGCAAGTCTTCATGTTGCAACAAAATATTTTGCCAAACAGCAAATTGTCCCCGTAAAGCCAGGCTAGGACCTGGTGGTGGGCTCCCAGACCAACACAGAAAAGTTCTGGGATGCACAGGGCCCCGCCACCAACATCTTTTCCATGGGAGAGAAACACACGAAAACAAGCAAAGCCAAGCGAGACCTGGGCTTCTGCAGGGTTCCTCCTGACAAAAAAAAAAAAAAAAAAGGACAAAAATCCCCACACCTGTATTTGTATTGACTGAGATTCCAGGGGTCTCGTTTCCTGCGACGTCCTTCTCCAAGACACGAGCATTGTCCCACTCCTTGTGAGTCTATTGAGAAGCAGCCCACCCTCTGCTTTCAGCCTGGAATTAGTTACGCTCGGTCTGACCTAGCATTATTTTGAAGCACTGAAACATTAAAAGAAAATTAGAGTGACTCGTTAAATTCTTTAAAAGGTAAAGCAACCCTATTACTCCGGGTTCACATGCGAAAAATCAGGCTCTTAACTAATCACAGCTGCTGCTTTGATGCAGCAGGACTTAGCCTTATATTTTAAATTCATTCATCTCTCATTTACTTGAGCAAGCGTGCCAGCTTTAACGAGCTCTCCCTGTGAACACCCAAATAACAAAGGATCAGGGCTGCTTATGCTACAGAGCTCCACACACCTAGGAAGGAAACCCTAAAACACTGCCTTTCTCAACAGCCGGATTACCTGCCTTTAATCCTCTCTGCCAGATGCATTTTTAATCTCTTTGCATACAATACAGTAAATTAGAGTAATTTTACGTGCAAGCTGAACCAAAACACACATCAGATTGAAAAACTCCTGAGCCGCCGTGCTGCTCCCGGGTCAGCTCTTGGACCACGCTGGGTGCTGCTGGTGCCCAACATCTGCACGCCCTGTGCACCAAGCCCGGGCAGCCCAGGAGCCACGTGCCCAGGGCAGGTTTAGGGCAAGGAGCTCTGAACCTTTTGCCAGCAGAGTTATTGATTAACTCAAGCACGTGGGATACTAAGGAAGCGTGCTGAGATCCCAGCACACTGTGCCCTGGGGTTGGTCAGGCTCCGTGCCCCAGGCATTTGCACTGGAGAGCACTGACTGCTCGGGGCATGCGGGCAAAAACGAGCTGCTTGTATTTTAAACCCAGAAAACAACTGACCATCAGCACCAGCATCCAGTTTGGCTTTAGGAGGGACGTGAAGAACTCGGCTCCTTCATTCTCTAATCCCACACGATGTGTCCCCACTACCCGCCAGTATCGACTTCTAACAATGCAAAAGCATCTGCCCACATTTTTGCCATTATTTCGGACCCAGCAAAGAGCACCCTCCCCTTTCTGTAGGGTTAATCTGAAGCACAGTTGCCAAAACGCTGAGAACACAGCCGAACAATAGCTTCTCTGATGGAATTCCTCCACTCCATGGAGCAACCAGCATCCCCCACTGCCATGGCTCGCCCAGAGATCTCCGAGCGCTCACCCATAAAAAACAAAAAGATGATCAACCACAAAAAAAGATGACAAAATGAAAGACTCAAGTGCAGCATGCAAGAAAAAAAAAAAAAATCCAAATGCAATCTTGCACTTCAACCTCAATGCAACATTTGCTCTGGTGAAACGCAAGCCCCAGCCATGGGTGCCGGCCACCTGTCCCCGCTGCGGAGCCTCGCTCGCTTCTTAGCGCAGAGCCCACTTTTAGCAGCTCCCCTGCTTTAAATACCCACTCCCAGTGGAATCTCTGATCAGCCCTTTCCAAAAGCTGGGCGGCAATGCAGACAGCTGGGTTACAGCCGCTATGATCCATGCGTGATCCTGATGGGTCCCTTCCAACTTGGGATATTCTATGTACACCAAATACGGCAGCCACCTTCATTTATAAGGGCTCTCTGCTTGACCGAGGTTTGACATCGACTGCAAAAAGCATTCAGCATCCAATGGATGGCTCCAGAATAATGCCATCCATTCTGAAAACACACCTAAATGCCTTGCGCTGCCCTTGGAACCCAGCAGCCTTGGTCGATTTCCCCAACACAGAGTCACAAAATTGTAGGGTTCGGTTGGGAGGGACCTCTGGGATCACCCAACCCAACAACTGGTCCAACACGCTGACTCGTACAACTTTGGTTAATATGTATTCAAAATGGATTTGTTTAAGACCTAATTCTGAAGCATTTTGGGTGCTTTCTGCCTTATCAAGGCTGTCCCCTCTCCTTCCACACTTGGTCACCTATTGCCTGTCCGCCGCCTGCCTTGGCCCCAGGTGGGAGCCACGAGGACACACGGACGCTTCCCAGGACACACAGCCAACAGCGACACAAACACGAGGGGATACTGGAGGGAAAAATGCAGGTGGTAGGAAAAAATCAATGGCTCCCAACTGCTTTTCTGCAGCTCCAACAATCCCAGCAGCCAGCAGCGACAACAGGACACGACCAGGTTTGTAGGCAATCAGAAATTCTGCTATAAATGGTGAAGGGGAGCTGTCCTCGCCCTGCATCCTCCTCCTCTGTGCCCATCCCCACCGCACTCACCCTCAGTTCACTGCCAATGGGGGAAATTCGGGGCTGGCACTGGAGCAGGGAGGTCCCCAGCTCATGGGGATCCTTTCGGGACACCCGAGATGCCACCAGCAGCTCCGTCTCCCAGCCCGTTGTTATGGTTACTGAGCATTGGTTTTCTTTTTTTTTTTCCCTCTTCTTTTAAAAAGAATTCTTATCAGTTTAGCATAACACCGCCAGTCAATAACAATTCTTATCTCAAAAGGTCACTCAGGTGGTCACAGCTCAGCACTGCTGTAACTCAGCATCACATCTACACTCATGTTATCGGGAGGGAAACAGCCTGGGAACTTTATTTTTTTTCTTTCAAGAATAATCCAGCTCTTTGGAACTGTGAGATTTTATTTAAAAAGCTGTGAGCTGACCCCATGGGTGATCTGAGCACAGCAGGGAATGGATAAAAAGAGGTGGAAAAACTCACTGGGTGCAGCTGCACCAGGAGCAGGAGGAACATCCCAGCATTTTAGAAGACTTCAAGCATTCAGACCAGGTTCACCACCGGCTTGATTACTTCTTCTAACAAGAAAATCTCCAAACCTAACAGTGGCCATACCCCAGCACAGGCAAGGAGCAGGAAAACGAACAGGTTAAAAGTAGGGCAGGTTTGTGCTCGGTCTGAAATAGGTTTTATCCAAAACCGAAAAAAAAGGAGAAAAATGGCAATCTGGAAGCAATTACTTGCCGGGCTTAGGAACAGAAGAGCTTCTCAACGTCCCGTGCTTCCCCCCCAGGGCTGCCTCTGCTTGAGAGCAAAGAAGAACAGAGCTGCTTGAACCCCGCACGTGGAACTCGCAATGTTAACACGGCTTTAAGGAAAGCAGCATCTTGAGGGCACAGCCAGCTCCTGCAAGCGCCAGGCCAGGCTTGCGGGGATGGGCTCGGGACACATTGTGGGGACGCCTGCTTGGGCTCAGGAGCAAATCCATTGGTGCTGCAATGGCAATGGCAAGCCCCATGCTCATGATGTAGGATGTCCCTGAGTTTGGTCAAGTGTGCTGGCACACACAGGTTTTTTCCTGCCTTGAAGATTTTAAAAAAAAATTATGTAAATACAAGAAAAATTTTGCACCGCAGCTCAATCCTATGCCCAGAAATGGCTGCAAAGGGCAGCAGAATTAATAATAGCAAACCCCACAGCTGCCACCCAGGGCTCAGCTCAGAGATCACAAAAGCCTGAAGGCTTCAGGCCCGCACAGGAGGGCAGGCCAGAGCCACGAGCTACAGCCTGGGCACCTTTGCCAAAATTTCCAATGCACCCATCCACCACTGCCCAAAAGGGAGCAGACAGAATCGTGCTGCCGTTGCCCCATGAGCAGAACCATCCCAACACTGAGCTCGTGAGCCCCTTGCACCAGGAATCAGCTCTGCCCATAAAACTTCTGCCAAATAAATAACGAAAAGGAAAAAAAAACCCACAGCATTGCGTTCTCCCAAAGGAAAACCATTGGTTCTGATGGAACCCTGCCCCTCCTCTTCATGTACCTGCTGCAGAACGGGAAGCAGCCATGGGAGGAAGGTTGGGAGCAGATCTGCTCGCTCCAAGCTAAACCTCATTTGCAAATGGTGGAGGGCAAGAGGAGAAGCCCCAGGCCCAGCTGCTCGCTTCTTCCAAACTCACACCCAGCAGTGACCTCTGCAAGTGCCCAGGTCTCCTTCTTGGGGCCACAGCACTGCACAAAGTGCACTGTCCCTAAGAGAGATGCAAAGCACACAAGCCCTGCACCAGCGCCCGCATCCTCCGACAGCATCGTTAAGAGCCTCGCAGCAGCCCTTGGCAGACTGAGAGTTAACAGAGCAGCAGTGCTCTTGTTTATTCACTGCAAATAGAAAGGGAAAATACATGGGGCGATGCACACTCAGAGGCACACGCTTGCACACATGATTCACGCAAGGATTTGTCCCCTCGGTGCCAAGCCTCACTCCTGCAGCAGAAAGGCTTAAATGCAGCAAGTGGTGCTTGGCTGAGGGCTGCTGCAAAGGGAGGAACCCCAAAACCCAGCCTAACAGCTGGTGCAGCACCGCACCCCAATATGGACCCAAATCCCAATCCGCTCTCAGCTCCAACCCCGTGAGGTTACATGCCCTTTCCCTGCAGGTTATCAGCAGTAACATTAGCCACGAGCACGGAGCCGGAGGGCTGGAGTGCTGACGAGTGCATCTTAAAATAAAGTGAGCGTTCACACTAATTACTATTTCAGTTTGTTGCACTGATTGCAAATGTAAGTCCCAGCCTGGAAGAATATTGCGTTCACGGGCCATACGTTAAATTAATGGTCATGGTGGGGGTCTGACGGGGATGACAAGAAGACAGACCAAGGCTTGAGGAATTGGAGGAAGGTGGGAATTTGTGCCATGACCCACCCAGTCCATGGAAACCATCACCAGGTGCTGCAGGGAGCAGGACACAAGGAAAAAATGACGAATTGCCTAACTGGTAGAAAGCCAATTCCTCCAAGGAATCCCCTCCAGGGCTACAAGTCAGCTGCACCTTGGAGGAGAAAAAGGCATCCATGAAACGAGCAAGTTGTGTCAGTAGTTTGGTCCTGGATGCTCACATAGGTGGAGCACCGACCATTTTAAAAACAACTGCTCCAAACGCAAACGTGGAGAATGTAAGCAACCAGACCAGCACACAGCATCACTCACCCATGTCCAACACGGCAAAGGATGCTCTGGCACCAGGCTCCCCATTCTCCGAGCTAATCCCGTTTGGAGATGGGTGTATTTGCAAATGAGATGACTTCAACTTAGGGTTCTGTGGTTTGTTCTTACTCACCCCCCCCCCCATGTAAAGCCATTTTGGGCATCAGCTTGCATCACGACCAACTCGAGGCTGCAGCACCTGGCATGCCACTCCTCATCCTCCTGCACCCAGTTCAAGGGCAAAGCCTCATCCCCATGGCTTTCCCAAGCGTGAGCACAAGGTGTGTGCCCAACAGGGCTGCATCTGGACAGCAATCAGACAGGGAACTCCAACTCAGCTCCACGACGATGCCCAAAACGCATCCTATTCCATGACAACACCAACACGTGCTGAGAAGCCCCAGGGAGGGTATTTATAAGCCAGGAGACAAAACCAGAAGGGGTGAACATGTCCAGGAGTGCTTCCTCCGGGTCCCACCAATTCCAGAGCAAACAAAGCAGTGGAAGAGCACTGAGGGCCCCAACCCACCTCTACTGCCAACTCATCCCCAGGCAACGCAGCACTTCCCACAGCTGCCCTGGTGCTGGGAAAAGTCTCTTTAAAAATAAAAAGCTTTTAATTACAAAAGAATATTACAAGTGCAGTCCACAATCTATAATGAGCAGAACCAGCAGCTCTGCTGGCATCCTCCTTAGGGAGAGATGTGCAGGCAGAAGGAGCACCTCCAGGGCTTCCAAGCGGCCCCATCTCAAGGGCACTTCAACCAGAGCTCAGCATCGCAGCAAAGCCAAGAAAAACAGAAAGCTGGGCACAGCCCTCAAGCTGGGCACGAGGTGGTTTTCCATGGGTGGTCGTGGGGGAATTGCATTTTGCTTCCCATCGTGCACTGGCAGGGCTGGAGCCGCAGCCACCCCGGGGCACCCAAGGTGAGTTCTGCAGGCACATGTCATGGCTTTTATTAGACCACTGGAAAAAAAAATAAAGCACACAAACCCTCCTTTGAGCCGGTGCACCTTCACACTTGGCCATTTTTTCCAGCTGCATCACTTGGTCTAATTAAAGGCACTGCCTCTCCCTACAGCCCCTGGCTCTTTCTCCGGCTGCTCTTCGCTAGGATGAGGAATCTGGGTGCTGTGGATGCTCTCATTGTGCTCCAGGACAGCAAGGTCCTGGGGAAACCCTGCCCCTGCCCATCCCAGAGGGATGCACTCAATGCACAAAACCCCACAGAGAGCATTTTGGGGTGAGTTGGGTGCAGGTGGGCTGCATCCCAGCCCCATCCACATCCACATCCCAATGGCTCTGGGCAGCTGGGAGGGAAGAAGGAAGTTATTGCAGGCTTGGAAATACAGCTAGAGAAAGCCTGCAGCATCTCCTGTGCATCAATAACATGGTTCCCATATTATTACTCTTCCATGTTCCATATTATTCAAGCCAAAGCATTTACACTCAAAGCAAATTAGCAGCAACCCAAATTTTTCACCAGTTAAACCACTAACCCTCCCCACAGCCATCGTGTGGGACAACCATGAGCTGCACACTGCCCTATGTGCAAGGAGCACACGGTTTGCTTCTTACTTCTCCTTCATGACCAAGTAACACCTTCAGTGCATCCCTGCTCCCAGGCGCACCCGTGAGCTCAACAGGAGCCAGCTCAGCCCCAGCCCACGAGGGAATGAGCCCAAATTCCTCATGCAAACAGCGGGATTCAGACAGTAGAGTAGCACAGGGTTCGGTGACAATGCTGCTTTCAGAGTTTGGTGGGGTTCCATTGGCAGCCAAGTGACAAATGCCAGCTGGTGAGACGGGGGGGAATAAGAGCTATTTTAAGGACATGGGTGGTTTTATGGAGAGGGCAGTGCTGATAGTGGAGACCAAAAGCTGTTTCCTACCAGCCTGTGGGGCAGGTCCCCCTTCTCTCCTCCATGGGATTCTCCTGTTCTGTGGGATGCTCGCAGGTACCTGGCTCCTGCTGAGGGGATGAGGGAAAAACCCCAGGAGAGAAGTGGACTGATGGCACAGCTTGGGTTTGCTGTCGTTGGTTTGGGGAAGGGCTGTCAGGGGACATATCCCTGGCCCCACAGCTGAGCACCAGCCCCACTCACAGGGGGGAATCCTCACACCAAGCAGTGCCAGTGAGACCACAGGGACAAGTGCGAGCTGCCCATACAATCCAGGGGACGACATTTCTCATTATCAGAGCAAATAACCCCACGGCTCAGCCCTACCACGCTGCCCTCACCACAATCCCATGGCCAGGAGGTAAATCCCCACCCTCCATTCCCTGGTGAACTTGGGCACACGGCTGCCACTCACAATGGAACACTCAGAACACAACTGGAACCCAGGGACACCCAGAAGACAATCGGAACCCAGGGAGATCCAAAACAGGACACCCAAAACACAACCAGAACCACCCAAGGATACCACAATGGGACCCCCAAAAGACAACCAGAACCCAAAAGCACCCACAACTGGATACCCAAAAAACAACCAAAACTCAGGGAGATGCA
The DNA here is from genome assembly GCA_013396635.1 of Penelope pileata. Lineage (NCBI taxonomy): Eukaryota > Metazoa > Chordata > Aves > Galliformes > Cracidae > Penelope > Penelope pileata. Next base: position 21,414 of record WBMW01006236.1, on the reverse strand, counting down.
AAACATGACCTGAACAAAAAAAATAGCGATGGAGATAAAAATTAAACTGCAGATACACACATGGCTGGGGATGCACAGCGAGGCTGTGTCGATGCAGGCAGCTGCCCAGCACCCAAGCGGCCGTGCTTCGGCCCTTCAGCTGTTTCTAAAAGCAGCAGCGCAGCGCCGAGACGCACCCCGCAGCATTCCTGCCTCTCATTCCTGCAGCTATAAAAGGAAATGGCCAATTCCAGCCTTTCTCCCCAGGACCGTCCCCGATCTCGGGGTGGTTTCCTGCGGGCGGGCTGCTCAGCCCCGCGGCGCTGGCCCTCGTCACCAAATGGCAGCGGGGCCGGCTGCCAAGCGGCCCTAATGGGGAACAGCTGGAGCGGGACCGGTGCTCCTCCCGCCCCGCAGACACTGGGGCTCTGTTCGGGAGCCGCCGCTTCCACCGCTGGCGGATGGCTCAGCATCGGGATCTGCTCAAGGTTTTCCAGCCCTGAGCGGTACCATTGGGTTTTAAGCAAAAAGGATGCTCTGCAATAGGGTTTGGTTTCTTTCCTCCCCACCAGTTTTTGGTTTTTTGGTTATTTTTCCTTCCCCCCTTCCCTATTTCCCTTCTTTCTTTGCTTCATTTTCCTTCTTCTTGCTCTTATTTCCCTTTTTTTTTTCCCTACTTTATTTTTTCAGGGGAAAGACATCAGGGAAAAAGAACCATGCAACTTCAAGACTCATCCACATTGCAGAAACTGTTGAAAGCAACTTCCACCTCCACACTGCCATTACACACACAGGAACATGCGTGTTTGCAATCCATGCCTAGAAACACACACACAGGAACACATGTGCATGGAACATGCACACCCACAGATAAGTGCATTAACTCCTGGCACAGCTTATGCCATTTTCACGCTGCTCCCCCTCCATTGACTTCTGCAGAGTTGAGGAATGCAGAATAGTGATGAACCAAAGCCCCAGTACACTTCCCCAGCCATGCACGTTCCCCGCAATGCATCCCGTGAATGCAGCAGCAGAAAGCAGCCCAGATTCTCTCTGAGCAACACAAGGGGGTATTGAGAGCCGCAGGAAAAAAAAAAAAATAAATCTGTCCAAACAGGATCTGAATGATGAAACCAATTGCCACATTTCAAAGAAATTCGGATAACCCAGCTGGCCAGACCTTGAGAAAATAACAGTTCGTCTAAGGTAGCGATGGGCTCCGCGTTGCAGAGAGCAGAGCGAGCCACGTTGTCCAAAAGAAGCCTGGAAAATCCAGACTCTACGTGACCTGACTTACTTATTGCACAGGAAACTGCATGGAAGGAGGAAGGGGGGGGGGGGGGGGGGGG
>WBMW01006236.1:0-17942 GCA_013396635.1 Penelope pileata | reverse complement strand
GAGAAGAGAAGAGAAGAGAAGAGAAGAGAAGAGAAGAGAAGAGAAGAGAAGAGAAGAGAAGAGAAGAGAAGAGAAGGAAAAAAGAAAAGGAAAAGAGGAAAAGGGGGAAAAAGGAGAAAAAGGAAAAGAAAAGGAAAATGAAAAAGAAGAAAAGAAGAAAGAAAAGAAAAATGAAAAGAGAAAGAGGGAAAAAAAAGAAGTAGTAGAAAAGGACAAAAAGGAAAAAGGAAAAAAAAAAAGAAGCCAAAGCACTTGCAAGAACCAAGCAATACTGAGCAGGAGCCCAGCAGCATGAAGCACACAGGTGAGCAGTGTGGCTCTCTGTGGGCACAGGGAAGGAGGACAAATGTGAGAGCCATGCACAGCGCAGGGTAACCCTGGCCCTGCAGTGCTGTGCACACAGTAGGGCCATGAGCTCACACGGTGCTGATTTAAGGTTGCGGTTTGCAATTTGCATTTCTTTGCAATTTGCAGTGATCAGAAGAGTATATGGGGGTGAAACATCAAATGTGGTCCTCCACAAGGCTGGGCAAATCTGCACGAGACAGCATCCTCCTGTGCAGCGAGTGGTGAAGGAGCACGAGTAACAAGACTCAAGCTACAAGAGACACCAAGCTCCTGGCAGCCACAATAACAGCACCAAAAATCCCTACAAGTTGGCAATGCTGATAACATCATGAAAGAAAACTCATGACCCTACATGTAGCTGCTCCTGTAGTGTCCCACTGAAGCACTGATACAACACTGTGACACTTCTGCATGCTGTGATGTTTGGAGGTCCCCCACAAACTGGGATGCTAAAGGAAAACTGGATATTAGGAAAAAATTCTTCTCCACAGAGCGGTCAGGCACTGGCACAGCTGCCCAGGGAGTGGGGCAGTCACCATCCCTGGGGGTGTTCCAGCCCCGTGGAGATGTGGCACTGAGGGACATGGCTCAGTGGGCATGGTGGGATGGGCTGGGGTTGGGCTTGGGGATCTGAGAGGGCTTTTCCAACCTGAATTATTTGATGATTTCCATCCAGCAATGAGAGCTACCCCTTCCCAGCAGCTGGAAGCCTGTTTCCAACTCAAGATGTGTCAGCAACACAGGAAGTAAGGCAGTTTTTGTACTTAATAAGTAATGAAGTGTGCCCAGTGCTGACAAAATGATGGAGATTATAGGTTTTAGATGCAGTCAGGATGCTGAGGTGGAGGAGAACCTTCATGTTGTGAAGGGAATCCAAGCACAAAAGGCAAACACGGAGGGAAACTGCTCTCCTTGTGTCTCCATCCCAGCATATCTGGCACTGAGGGACATGGTTGGTGGTGGGACTCAGGATGTCAGGTTGATGGCTGGGTTTGATAACCCTGAAGGTCTTTCCAACCCAGATGGTTCTGTGCTTCTCTGATCTCAGGCCACTCACTTGCCAAGCACGCTGCCAGATTACACTGGTACAGAGGTGGCTTCTCAGGAGCCCTCAGGACAGCTCCATAAAAGAAGGTTGGCGTGTCCCCACAGGCAAGAGAACAGCAGCACTTGAAAAACAGGAAATAAATTCACATGTAAAATTGTGAAGGCTGCTCCACAAGAACCAAACTCAGCCATCCTAGCTTGTCTCCAGCTACCAGCCACCAGAGCAGGGTGGAGGTTACTGCTCCTCAGAGGAGCTGGGTGGCACTGAGGGATGAGGAATGCTGGCTCTGCCCATAGGCCACTCCCTTGGTGTGATATGCCCAAGTGCTCCAAGACTGGCTATCTTCCAGTCTTAGGGAAGGGAAAGATGATCATGGAAATGAGCAGATGTAAAAGGAGGCTGAAAGCAGCTTATTTGATCGGATTTGTGTTGGGAGGGTCACTCAGCCTGACCAGAGTCAATCTGCAAATCCCGTAACAAAGGATTGCATTGCTCCAATTAAGAGACACCCAAAAGACTGCAAATCATTCCTGCCCTTGTACTTCAAGGAGTTCATTTGGAAAAGCAAGACTCCTGATCAAAAATCAATGGGTATGTCTTTGGGTTTGCATTGCTCTTGTATGGATTCGTCCCGCTCCCTGCAGCACAAGCTACCAACAGTTAAAATAAGAGATCACACGTTATGTCCCATTGTAGATGGCTGTGGTTACAACTCTGCCAAGTGGAATTACAAAGCCTGCACATTTCTGTGCCCACGAGGTGCTGTGGGATAAGTGCCTAATATGTTGCTGCAAGCAGATCCATCAGTTGGGCTCTGGGAACACTAAGGTACAGGTTGATGAAGTGAAAGATATAAATGAGCCCATCAAAGCATGTCAGAGCATCAAGAGACCTTTATATTATCTATTACCTTTTTTTCAGATCAGGAGAAAAGCAAATGGTTTGCTATTGATAGAGCACCAAATGCTGCTGGACTTGATGGAGACTTTACTATTTGTTAAGAAGTTGGGCTGGCAGATTTATTTACACATTTTCATGTCTCTGGGAAGATATTTAAAGATTGAGAAGCTGGAAAAGCTATAGCTGTTCACATTCACATAAACGTGAATCCACCAGCTCGTGGCAAATCTCTTTGTTTGGCCCCATACAAAATGGAAAGGCAACTTCTGGTATGATTCAAGCTGATTCAAGCCGGCTTTAGAGCTGCTTGTCCCAGCAGAGGAGGATTTGCCAGAGTCTAGAACCGGCCACCCAGGAAGGAGAAAGCCTTCAAAGGAGAGGCAGCAGCTGCGTTGTCGATCTCATCTCTGTGTATGGCAGTGCCTGGTGGAAAGCACTGCTTTCCAAGCTGTCATACCCCATAAATTGCTGGCCTGTTCATACTTTGATCAATGAAATGTGCTGCTGTAGAAAGGGGTCTGCTAACCTTGGCAGCTGGAGCAGCCACATGAGAAAGGCATTGCTTGGCTCCCTCGGGGCTCCCCACTTGCTGGAATTCTCCTCAGCCTGCCAGCAGGAGCCCACCCCAGGCTTCCTGCAAGCTGCTGTATTTTGAACTTGCTGTCTTGGCTTTTTCCCTACCTGTGAAATCAAGGACCCTCAGGAAGTGGAGACCAAAATCAAATGGCCTGGAGGGGGGTGTCTGTCTTGTATTCGACCAACTAAGAAGCAGCAGAACATCTGCAGCTCACAGCCAGTTCTGATGGCAGGAGACTGATGCACAATGACCCTGGTAATCACTGGGGTCTCACTCTCTCTGAACTCAATAACACCTGCAGAGTCAAAAGGAAAAAAGGAGCAACTATAAGGATAATTCACAAGTTAGGAATCCTCCCTCTAGCCTGTTTGTTAAAATATTGCTGCTCACAAGGAGCTGATAGACACTGAAATAAATAGCACTATGAGAGATAAGTGATGCATTAGATTTCTCACCAGTCCCCTGACTCCAGCTGCTATTGAAAAGTCTGCCAAGAAATATTAGATGTGAAGTGGCTACGCAATGGGAGAGTAAAGAGCCCCAAACCCTCATTTCAAGTAGACCAAAACCTGGAGGAGGCATCTAAAACCCAGGGAAGCTTTCAGGGTACAAACCTGCTGTTGGTACAAGGACATCTCAGACTGAAGCTCTAAAACAAAGGTAGCAACTAATTATCTAGATAACTAATTGCTGGTCTCACAGAAGTAATTCTGGGATTCACCTGACCCTCAGGAGGATCCAGTCACCCCACAGGTAGTACAGGGGTTTTCTAATAAAATGGAAATGCAGTGGCCGTGACAACGATGATGGCAAAGGTCACAGTATTGCCACCTCTATGGTGGAGGAGTGTGTGTAGGGAGGAGGAGCAAAGGGAGTTTTTTGGGTTGCCCTGAACCCTACTGAAGGCTCAGTAGCCTCAGCATCAATTTATAATCTGTCACTGCTTTTCAAAATACTGATGAACTAAACCAAGTAGAGAGGATTAACTCTCACCTATCTGCTGCAACAAAAATCATTACAAATTAGTAATAACCCAACAGTGTTGAAAAGAATCAAGCCTCCTAGCTGGAAGCCTGCATATGTTCCCTGATGCCGTTGAATCCATAATCTATAATGAGTGTAAAAGGAATGTTTTATTACATTTATTACAACAGAACGACAGAGGAGGAAAAACCTCTGTTGGTATTCTGTGTTTTTGTGGGTCACAGGAAGGTTTTATTTCTATATTACAGCCTTGAATCCCTGTTTTAAGACAACCAAGGGACACACAAGACAGCTTTAGGGCTGCTCCCTTTACTTCTCACCTGATCTATTTTTTGAGATGGCTTCTTAGAAGAAGGGCAAACGTAATAAGCCAGCTGCTGTCCTCGTCATAACTCTCAGACGGGTCTTTGATTTGGGCCAGCAAGGAAGCTTGTTACATCTGATAAAGCAACTAAGCATCTCTGGAAAATGCTATTAAAAATAGAACATGAAACAAATGAAAAGCTAGGAGAGTTAATGGTAAATACATGGCCTGGAAGTTCAGCACAGCTACATCCTGTTTGCTGTTATTATTTAATACTGGCATCGATTGGTTGACGGGTAAGACAGAGCACACGACTCTCTGTGGACTTTACTTAAACATCATTTTACTCTGAGATTAAAAAAAGCTTGTATCAGACTGTCTTGTTGGGAAATTTTAGTAAATTGGTGACTGTTGTGGTCCAACAGTAAAAATCCCACCTCTTTCTTTGAGCATTTACATGGACAAACCAAGTCCCTGCTAACTATGAAGCAGTGCCCAGCCCCAGGTTAAAACTAGAGCAGCACTAACCTGTTCCTCTGGACTAACAGTCTGCATGGCCTCTATCCCACATGCAGGCAGGGCAAACTGTTCATATGGAAACAGATATTGCCATTGCCCAGGCTCTTTGGTGGCAGCTGTGGAGAAGTCTTTGTAATAATTTTTCTGAGTGCCCACAGAGGCACAGAACAACTTGTACCAGCTGTCCATTTCACAAGTGACTCCTGCACGCAGAGAAGCCTGAACAGCAATTATTTCCTCCATCATCACCTTAGCTGCTCTCATGTCATACAGAACAGTTAGCGACACAGACAAGGAGGCTAAACTCAGCAACTCCCTTCATCAGCTATGTAGCAACCAAACTAGCAAAACTCAGTGCAGGAGCACAGAAACAGGGAAGGTGATCTTCTGACTGGTCCAGTCAAGACTGCCTATAGGGAAAGACAACATAAGGAATGTTGTCTATCAAATACTTCTCATACCTTTGCAGTTCATCCTGAGTGGTGAGGACATCAGCTGCTATTTACAGTTTTCACACTCTCTCAATACAGGTAGCTCTGGTTCTGTTGAAGTTGCATCACGCTGTTGTTGCTCCACCTCTGCACTGTGCTCTCATCTGAGGTATGGCCTTGCTACCGCCAGCACTCCATCCAGCACTTGTTCCTTCTCTTAGTACACTCTCTGCATTCCTCTCAGTGTTCTCAGTCTCTTGAATTGCCTCATAGACACCATTCTTTGCCACGATGATTTCCAAACAGAACCGTCTGTCTTCGCAAGTTCTCTGCAAGCACTTTTCAGTCCCCACAGACATGTATGTATTTAACTCCTGCTTGACATACAGTGCAAACAACAGGCTGATTTGGCCAGCCATTTATTCCACAGTTGTCTCTGGCAAGGAAGGCCACTCTAGGTAGATCAGATAAACAGTCTTGCAAATAGCCCACAGATCATTGGCTGGAAATCTGTGGCTACATGCATTAGTTCCCAACCTCTATCTATCTCTAGAACTAAGTACTACTCTTTTCATGATCACCTAAATCTTTCACTCAGAGGTAACTGCCAGGAATGTGGAAGCAGAACCAAGGCAAAACAAAAAACAGAATGACAGAAAGATGGAATACCTTCAGTAAGCGAAGCTGCCTTCTCTGTTTTGGAGGTGTGCAGCACCTTGTGTGCGTGGCACACAGGAGTCAGCTCTGGTGCAGCACTGATACAGGAGCTGCAGGAGAGAGCAGCTGAAGAGCTCGGTGCAGGGCTTTTTCTCCCTGGCACTGAGCAGGTGTCCTGAAAGTGGATGTGGGGTAAAGCTTCAAGGGAACAAGAGCGATGACAGAGAGCAGCTACTCCCCATTTTTACAGGTTCTAACAAGCGTCTGTATTTGTGTCTTGTGTCAGCAGATGTGAAACCCAGCCTGTCTTTCTTTAGGAGAGTTTGGCTCTCAAGCAAAACAATTTTTCTTCTCAACAGCCACTTTTATTGCTTTTGACAAAATACCATTGAGAGAAAAAAAAATAGTTTTCTGCAATTCTTTAGTTTCTTTCTTTATTAGAGTAAGCAAATTTTCTGGGACTATTGATAAAAGGTAAACGGTCAACTTTTCATCCAATCTGACAGTGCAAATAAATAGAGTTGGAAATTCCCCAAGCAGGCTACTCATGTAAGAATAGCACAGCAGAACCACTCAAGTAACTCCATGGAGTAATTAACTAATATTTGCATGGAGAACAAGTTCTTGCAGCCATCACCAGCAAGATTGAAAGTGTGTCTCAAGATGACATAGCGGCTCAGGCTTAAAAGTGTCAGCAAGGTTTAGTTCAAGGCAACAAATATCAACACAGACCTTTCCACTCCTCCCAATGGGCTTTGGCTCAGGCCTCTCACACTCACACACACCCACACACACCCTTTCAACACAGCCAGGAGCAGCATCCTGAACAACTTCACCTCCTAGCTCCTGTCACAGTACAGGCTTTGTCTACAAAATAAATATACATGGGTTTAACAGCAAAGAATATATCCTTTCCTTCATTTGTTACACTCTGTAAAGTGCTAGGTTTCTAAATTACAGTCAATGAAGATGATATATTGCTCTAATACTTTAAATACAATAAATATAGAATGAGCTGTGTGCACTTCAACTTCTCTTGCAAGTTTCATTCTAAATAAACTACATTTCATAATCAAAATAGCCTGCAATAGTACTCCATGAAAAACTAGTAAGAAGCTATAAAAATAATCCCATCCTTCAAAGATATCCTACGCTCTTTTTCTGTCCACATTGCACAGATAAATGTAGTGCTCCTGTGAGCATATGGAGCGAAGACATAGAAGGAAGCTGAAAATTACCTAGCAATGAAAAGCAAAACCATACAAGTTAATGCTACATATCCTCCCATAAACAGTCTGTTCTCTACATTTAACCTTGGTGCATACAACCCAGTTCTTCTATTTTTGTCCCCATTAAAAAACTCTTCCAGGAAGAACATCTTGCAAGATCTGGGTTGATTCATCTTCATCTTGCTCCTTTTTACTGCAAAGTGGAAAAGATTCTTGAACAAACTGTCTACACATTGGACACTGCTGAAAATACTTAATGCAGCCATCACACAAGCACGTGTGCCTGCAGGGTAGGAGCACCCAGTTCACTGTGCCATTCTGGCATACAACGCAGTCTTTACTGTTTTCTTCATGCAATTCTGGTTCATCTTCAGCCAGTCCAGCCTTTTCCAGCAAGCTTCTGTCAGTGCTTCTCTCATCTGGAGAGGCAGTGCATGAAGATGGTGCAGTGCTATTTGCAGACATGAAGAGCTGCTAAAATACACATACACACAAACATTTAGCAGAATTCAACAAATTCTCCCCCAACAGCTGAACACACACGTGCCATGCAAATTCCACTGTGCGAGGTTCACGTGGTTCCACTGGGTCAAATAGGGCCAGACTCACTACATGCGTGAGTCAAGACAGTTCCCTGGCCTTCAGTGACACATATTTCAGAAGCATAAAATTACATAAAACACTGGCAGAATAGTAAGGATGTCAGATCTTAGCTGAATCAAATCAGTGTTCATGCATGAACTTTAACCGAATTGCATAGGCTTTGAGAAGCTCAGGCTTCTGTTTCTGGCTTATCATTCTCTACACCTAGAGGGATGCTTCTATCCACTCCTATCAAACATTTATCCCTTCAGATGTGCTTCACTCTACCCACTCTGCACTTCCTCATGTTCAAATCCCCTGCTCCATTCTGTTGTATTTTATGGGAAGCACAAATTCTCCTGGGCATGTTAATAAAGCCAAGGAGCACACTACACAACAAACTGCAGCTGCACTGCTGTTTCTGCTCAGTTTAAGCCATAGTTTTAATGATGGTAACATGAAAATAACCTTAAAGGGGATCAACAAAGTTCACCTGGATCAACTGTGTCAGCAAAAGATGGCCAAGACAAATATTTATTGGGAAAAATCTATTTCCAGATGAATGCTGATCAAGTCAATAGAATTAAGTTGGCACAATTTCTAGCTAATTGCTATTAAATGTTATTGTTATTATCATGGTAATAAAGTGGCATAGAACCACATCACCAACTGCTTGACACAGACACAGGACATAGGTGGTCCCACAACATAGATATGGGAAACTGAGAAGGAATGATGAGAACATTGGTTTATCTGACAACAATCTGCACTAATCTTTGTACACACATTGTGGTAAAAGGAAATTAATAAGTGTTCTTCTAAGGCTTTTCCAGTTGTGGAGCAAACAAGGAGAAAGTGCTGGTTTGAGAGACTAGCAAGTCAGTAAATGTTTTGTAGAGAAGCAGCATTCAATAGCTAATTTGTTACTACTGCTTTAACAGTGGTTAGGATGTAGGCCTCCTAGATTAGAAACAAGTAATTTCTCTAGTAAATCTTGAATATTTTCAGATATTTCTGCACAGTAACTTTGCCTGGAACTACTCAGCTGATAAAATAATTTTAACTATTACTGTTACTGCAAAGAACTGGATAAAGGTCTTATACTAATTTAGGCTCCTGAAAGCCTGCACAAACTAAGTTTAACACTGTCACCCAAATGAAACAAGACTCAGTATATGGCTTACCTTAAGATCATGGTATTGACCTTGAGCTAGAAGTAGATATTGATACAATATTCTGCAGGAAAGTCTGTAGCTCTCATCAGGAATATGAATTACAGCCACCATTGAAATCTACCAAAAAAAAAAAAAAAAAAAAAAGCTGTGTTTAATATCTTTCCTTTTCATGATATGATTCATATAAAACGGCAAGTCCATCTGCTTTAAAGATTACATATATTGTTACAACTTCTGACCTGCTCACTTCCTCAGACAATCAGGACTTCACCAGTATTGACTTCAAGCACAGACGAAAACAAAATGCTGGACATGTTAAAAATTGAAAGTGGCACACGATAGCACTTTGTGGAGTTTCAGCTTTCTGCCCTGGTCCTCCATGGAGCCCTCCTATCCCCAGGTTACAGTGGAGACTTGCTCTGGCTGCCCTCAGCTGATGCAATTGGGCCTCAGATCAAAAAGGCACCAAAACATATCTCCTCCTGAAGCCCAGGGCTTATGCAGCTAAGACAGAGCTTACACAGTCCTGCATGTGCCTCAGAGGCTGCTTGCATAAATGATTTCAGCCAGAAGCAGCAGCCCCTACACTCCTCTGAGCACAGACTAACTTGTGATGAGCTCCTCCTAGAGGGAGAGAAGTACTGAGAAGTATCACCAATTGGCTTGTAAGCTGAGTAGGCACGGGACAGATTTCACTGAAAAGGATTATTAAAGGACCCCATGGGCTGACTTTAGAGTCATTTTCCTGAAAACAAAAGCAATGTGAGCTTGCACGCTGCGTCTAACAGCCCTCACCCTGCCCAAACTACACAATAGCCTCTAAGAAGCAGGAAAATAAAGTGAAATTCAACATTATTGCAGTTCCCAGAAACTGCCAAAAGAGAAATGAAATATAAAAGGCAGCTGTTTTGTTGTTGTTTTTTTTTTAAAATGAAATGCAAATCAGACTCACACTTCAAAATCCATTACATGGCTAATTATATATGGAGCTTAAATATAGGTGTACCTATGCATGTGCATTTACACTAACTGAAGCTACCATTCTTTTGCAATAAAGTCTTTTTTTCTAAATCACAATTTCTCAAAGAAAAAAAATTCCATAATGCTTAGTACTAGCTTAATTTTGGAACTGAAAGTCATCAATTCTCCATTAAAACTACAGATTTTGTGCTTTGATAAGCTTCTAAAAACTAGCTGCTCTCAGTGTATTTGTATTAGGGCATCCCACCACAAGTGCTTTGTCAATGGTGATGCCTGTCCTCGACTCGTTGTTTGTTCAGACACCTAGGCAACTTCCTGAACCATGAGTGGAACTGGCTCCTAACACAAGTGTCTCAACCTTTAAGCTGTTGTTTCCTCTCTTATGCTCTCTCATAGTACAGAAATACACACAGCAATACTAGAGCCTAGCATAAATTCTATGCTGTTTGATCACAAATCCCCTTTCCTTCAAGCACCTGGTGTTTTCTCTCTTTGCAAATAGTTGCACACCATAATTAAGTCACTTCTCAATCTTCTGTTTTATACACAAGGCTGGACCAAGCTCTGAGCACCCTGATCTAGCTGTAGGTGTCCCTGCACATTGCAGGGGAGTTGGACTAGATGGCCTTTAAAGGTCCCTTCCAACTCTAAAGATTCTATGATTCTACGATCTAAGTCTTTACCACTTCAGTCCTGCTGTTCTTCAAATAATTTCTGTAACCCTTTTCTATGGTCACAATAATATTCTGAAGCTGGAGGAGAATCCCAGCACAAAACCACACAGGTATGATCTGGCCACAAACAGGTTCAGGATGAAAGTTAGACCATGTTCTTAGCATTCACGTCAGCAATCAGCACAAAGATCTGTGTCAGACACTTTTAAAAAGTTCTTTCTACTTTGCCGACAGCGATCTGAAAGACTGTATCAGCACAGGAGCTCCACCACAGCTTTATGTGATCAGAAAAACCAGAGCAATGGCTTAGTAACCTCCCACAACCCCAGCTCATCTGACCACAGGGCTTTCCCCAGGGGAGACCTTCATGAGAGCTTTGTGAAAAGCATGAGCATCTTTTGAATGACATACATGCATTTTTATACAGCAATTATCCTCACTTCCCTGCCACGTTCCCCTGCAGTCATCAGTGACAAAACTAGGCACCAAATTCTATGGGACTGGGAGAACAAACTGTTTTATCCAAGCCTAGATTTGTCTCCTGAAACACACAGTGGCCCTAAAATATATTCTTGCATTACTTACAATATCATATATTTCCCTGTCTTCTTCATCAGCTAATGTCAACAGTGCTACCAAGGGATAGCGAGTTCTGGGCACGGGGCCAAAATCCACAACTTGAGCATCTTCTGGTAACTGACAATATTTTTCTTCCTTGTCATTTTTTTTGATGCTTTATTTGTGTCAAGGAAAACAATCAGTGTCACAGCATTAGTAGACAAACGTGACGTTCGCATAAAGAATATTTTTCACCATATTTGCTCATAAACACATCGTGCCAAGAACTGCCTGATGTTCACAGCTCTCCCTGTGCCAGTAAATTAGCATATTTTGTCAAAACAATTTTAAAAAAGGATACAAGTGCTGCTGTCGATAGAGATATTCGTCGTATAGAGCATCCTCTAATGTCTGAGGAGTGTTTATCCGGAAGCAGTAGACATGTTTTTGCAACGCTTCGTGGAGTTTTTGAACATTGCAGCCCCAGTAGCACGTAAGAACACAGTCTTCCAGACAATCAGGTGTCAGTGCTATACCCTCTTTTAGAAAGAAGATAAGGACTTCATTAATTCCATTAACTCACCAACATGCAGGAATTCTGGAATTGCTAAGTGTTGGTTCTTAAAAGGCAACAGGCAGAAAACAATTTCACTGCCCCAGATTTTTATCATTCTAATCTCATCTTTAAAAATTTTAAGTAGGATTAGTATTTATGGAAGCCAATGACGATGAGAAAGTGGGGGTGAGGAGATACAATGGCTGATTACACCAACAAAAGCAGCATGTGCTTATTACAAAGGGTAAAATTTAACTTCTGGTAACATTTTACATGCATACTGACAGACCCAGTTCATCCTCTAGCCCAAAGTCCATTCCCTCTTTAGACAATGGTATTAATTGGATCACTGTCCTACAACAGCCACTGTGGTCTAAAAGGATAAGACCCTCTTGATTGTGCAGAGGAATGCTAAAAAGAGGATCTATGTGCTCCATTTCTTTTCTAAAAACCAAGTGTCCAGCACATGAACTTCTAAAATGCTAACTGCACAAACAGGAGCACAACTCCTGAAAAGACCCATCCTGTCCAAGTGGCCAAACCTCCTGAAAAATTCGCATTACCTGAAGACTAAGTTGAGGGTTTTGTTGTTGTTGTTTTAGTTTTTTAGGGAGGAATAAGACAAGGAGTGTTCATTAACTGCTGCAGCCCTTTTCTCAGACAGAGGAAGGCTTCACATCTGTTTTGGTAGAAAGTGCTCAGCCTTACTACTCCCAGCTATGCAGAAGTGCATGAATTTTGCTTCCTAGGTGGGTGATTTCAAGGATGTTATGGACTACTTGATCCACAAAGATATTTAATTTCTGTTTCCACTGAAGCATACGCATAGCTTTTTTCTTTTTTAATACAGGAGTGAACTTCCAAACATCACTGGAGATCTCAAATTCAGTTTTGAATTGAATGGCTCATATTCTATAAAGAATTCCAGAGAATTCTACCAGAGAGTTTACAAAAAACGATGACAGTAACTGGGAGTCTGCGATTTTTTTTATTACTTAGAAATCTGTTATAGCAGGAACTATTTCATTAATGAGAATTACACCATTCTTAAAACACTCAAATATTTCACTTTAAAAATATTCCATTTATGAGCTCTGAAAAAATGATTGTTTCTGTTGTAATGACAGAAGTGTATTTCTGAGGAACTACTGATAAAGAAAAAGGGTGAGAGCAAGAAATAGAAAGTATTACACTTAGGAAGACAAACTAACAAAAATTAAGGGCATCAGAAATCTACTGACTTGTTACTGAAGCTGTGGCAGGATGAGAGATTTCTAACCCAAAAGGATTCTTCACTTGTCTCATCCGCTTTTTCAGTACTCTTGTGCTGGATTCTGTTTCTTCTGAGTTTCTCAGAATAACAGGAACACCCAAACCAAACCTAAGAGACACAGAACAAGCAGGTTATGCATTGATGTTGGCACGTTTGAACTTCTGTTCAGCTCTAAGTAACTAGCAGCACAACAAATAGATGTAGCTTGGCCTTGCAGAATATCTGCTAGGATGCATGCATCATACATCTTGCTGATTTCACTGCAGCTTTTTGTGGCAGGACTCTCCAGTGTTAAAAATAAAAAAAATAGAGGGGGAATACTTTACTCCTTCACCATTTCTAGAGGGAGTAAAGTAAGTGAGGATGGTCAATGCCCTCTAGTGGTAAGCAGTTAAGCAAAGCTTCCTCACCACTGACACCCTGCACATCCAGCCACAGGACAAAGTCACTGCTTACAGAGATGGAACAGACTTAAAGGACTGGGTGCTCTGTGGGAAGACCTCAGAGTGAATCATTCAGCCCTAAGGTATGCCTAGCTGTAGCTGCAGCCAGTGAGATGCTTTTAGGGAAGATTAAGACCCCCATTTTCCATGTTAACCTCGATAACAACAAAACGTGCTGTAGTGTAAGTGACATTTTGACTCTAAAGAGATAACTTCTACACCTTTGTTTCATTTATGGATCAAAACAAAAATCAAACAAAATGGGAAGGAATACTTGAGGATGACTTCTGACAGCAATTCAAAAACCCAAGGTTTTCACATCGCCCAGGGCTTTTAAGCGAACTGCCACAGAAGATCAGGATCTACAAAACAAGTTCCAAGCAACACTTCCTTATTCATTCGGCTAAAAATAATTCCATTTTGAGGTGATAGCAATAACTTCCAGCAACCAAAGGATAATTAGAGAAACTGCCCTAGATAGGCAACCAGAAGCCTTCTTCAGAGACTGAAGAGATTTTTGTAACTGCATTAATGCAGCTTTGTCTCATCAGTGAGGCAACGGGGAGAAGCTGTGGGGGTCTTTTGCTAATGCATTTTAGAAAACAGTTACTAATTAGCTCAGGCTGTATTTTCACCACTTTGTGCTCTTGCTGCCATCACCTGTGCTGCTGAAGTGACAGCTCAGTGGTTTGGAATTTTGCTTTATGAAGCCATCAGCTGGAAAGTTCTGAACGGTACGAAGTGTTGGCTCTCCCCTGCACCAACCATTTCCATGTCACACACAGACACAGCAGCTGTCACAGCGAGATGGATCTCCCACCAGTTAGCTGAAAAAGGCACTCTCAACTTCAGGGTAACCTGTCTGAAAATTGCTGAAGTAATTTCGTGTACAATACAGCACTGAGCCAAACAATTTTGTGACTTTACTGCTACTTTTATCCTGGTTTTAAAATCTTGATTTGACATACAGGAGTCCAAACAGAAGGAAAGGAGAGCTTCTTACCAACTTTGGGCTCCTAGAAATGGCCTGTTGGAGTGCTGGAGGGTACCCTTGGTAAGACTAATGGAAAAACATCTGTCAAAAGTGATTTTCAAGTTGAGGAAACTACCCTGGAAAAAAAATTCTCAAAGCCTCCCTCAATAGCAACAACCTGCTCCTGACAGCCCCCAAATACTTGCTTTTACCTTTTTCTGAATGCCACCGATACACCAAAAAGGGGAAAAGAGCAAGCTGGTGGAAGAGAGTCTACACTCATTACTCCATCTTGGATAAATTCCTTTGGATTGCCCCATCGATGGAAACGTTCCCAATTCTTTGATGACAGAACATAGGGTGCTCAGCCATACTGAGTGTGTGCACATGCAGCAGCAAACCTCTCGTCCAATGCAAGGAAACAGCCACACCAATGTCACTGGGGCTGCAAGGAAGCAAGCCAGCTGAACATCTCGCTCATAAAGCAACCAGGTGCAGCAGCTGCTTCACTTGCTCAGTATCTAAGACTCCGTGGAGCTAAGCTCTCCAGGCACATATAAAGATGCCTCCTGTTTTATACCATCTGGCTGATTCCAAAGTGAAGACCCCGTTCTTTGGAAACTTTCAAATTTTTCAGTGGAAAGCAATAGGATAATCACCATGAAAAGCAGCCACAGAAGAAAAACAAACAAACAAAAACCCCTCCAGTATGGTTTTAGCAGCAGCTGAAGGCAAAGAGCCATTTCTGTTCAACAGTAAGATACAGTGCTTCTGTCCATTTTAAGGCAGTATTCAGTGTATGAAGGATGAAGCTTTTATTTTATGATTTTACTTCCCATCAGCCTAGGTCATTAGCTGGTAGAGGGGACGATTGATTTCTTTAGAACCACGCTAGTTTAGAAAAGGCAGGTAGGTCCAACAGTTGTGTTCAAGAGTTAGTTAATTTCTTCAGTGAGCAATCTGGCCTTGAAAGAGGTGCTGAGCCCACAGCTCCTCCTAACACAAGGAGACAACTCACAGGGCCATATGCAGGCAGCCTCAATTCCACTTTGTCTCTGTGCCTATCTAATGGGCTGGCTCTAGGAAGCCACCTGTTTAACAACCTGCTCACTAAGCATGGTCACAGCTGCCCAGGGCTGGCTACACGAAATGATGCTCTTCAAACCAATGTGTGGTTTTGCAAATTGAAACATCTGCATTCCCAAGCAGTTGGTGTTTCTCAGGCTGGCTGCCACCATCATGTGCACATTTATAAAACAGGCTGATGATGGAGGATGAAAATGACGGGGGAAACAAAATGTCGTGACAGCAATATAGCAGCTTTTATGTTTTCACATGATACCATATGCATTCATTGTACTCCCTGCAGCAAGCTGTGTAGCAAGTTGTTTTTCTTGAGTTAGGAGGTTCAAAAGTACTGCAGCACACCTGTAGCTGCAGACACACTGAACTTGCTTGGAGCTTCTTGGCTGAATGGCTGCAGTACAGCAGAATTCAGAGGCAGCTGGCCATAAGTATGCACTGAGCTCCATGCCACTGCATTTGTTTGACTAACAAGCTACTTTGGATACACTCTGGGTACATTTCCATAAATTGCAATCATATCTAGTGCGGATGCATCTAGAATATCTGATCCCAAAATAAAAACGCATCTGGACACTCCTGCTCCTAGAAGCATCGACACACATGTGTACTAATGTAAGGGTTTCTGGCACGTCTTCTTTTTTCCTGAGTGCAGCCTATTTCAGATATTTGACAGCAGAGGATTGCAAAGCAAATACAGGGTAGGGTAGAAGAGAATATCTGGAAAGGACCTCCAATGGTCATCTAGTGCAACGGCCTGTCCTCTTCAGGGCTAATCAAAGCTAAAGCCTAGCATGGAGCACCAAAGTCTGTTCCAGCGTTTGACCACTCTTATGGTAAAGAATTTTTTCCTCATATCTAGTCTGAAGGTTTTCTGGTGCAGTTTTATGCTGTTCCCTCACATCCCATCGTCAGCTGTTAGAACCAAAACCACACCAGTCTTGTGATGCTGCATCCCAAGGGCTTCGAGGTTGACCACTCATCCCTGTGATGAGCTGCTGAAGGCTCTGCTGCTCGCTGCCTCCGCTCCTTGCCACCTCCAGGTACCTCAAGGTAAAGCCTGGCTGCCCTTGGGAGCCCTGCTAGGGGTTGGTGCCACGGCTCTCACAGCCATTCAGGGGCAGTGACCTATGGTAAGTCCATAGAAGAGAGTGAGGGTGCTACATGGGGCCAGCATCAGTTCTTCCTCAATAAATAATAAACTGTCAGTGCCTAAAAGTATCCCTGAGTGGGTATCGGGAGGCATGGTTCATCCTTTATGTTCAGACAATAAATTGTTTCTCTAATTGTTACAGCAAGTAGTCATGGAACTAAGCTACTGAATGCTACATGGGATTATTCAGGGCTGGACATGCTTTTATTAAGACTGAATAACTTTTTGAAAGAGATTTTCACTTTCATCATATGCAAATGAATCTACAAAAGCTATCTGTGAAAAGCTGTACGTTCAGTTAACAGATGTGTTCATCATAGCTTAAATTTAATATTCAGGAAAGCCAGGTCTGTCACTGTGGTGTGAAAGAGGCACATTATCATCTACTGATCATACCTATAGAGGAAGTGGTATTCAGAAGATGTGGCCCATCAGAAATATACTTCCCTGCTCTTTTAACAATCATCCATCCAAAGCACGACGCAGAAAATGTGGCCTGGGAATAAAATGCTCTGCTAAAAGTTGATCAAGAAGCAATGTTTTGGCATATACATACAAGAGATTTATTTGAATCGTGCTTTAGTATCCTGGTTGATGAAGTGAAAAAGGTTATAAAGTAGAGAGAAGTGGATGGCAATATAACACTGACAGTGTGCAGTATGACTGAGAGAAGTATGGAAAAGATTTCTACCACCTCTTCAAGTAAATAATGACGAGGAAGTTCGTCCAGCAGACAGCTTTGCCTTCACTTCCACCTACCCAGCACTAGGGGAGGCAATGCTAAGCAAGAATAAAAACTTACCACAAAACGCATCTGACAGATCAAAAGATTGCTTTAAGTTACAGATGGCAGATGTTCAAGGCAGCAGCAAAGCAGCTAACAAAGCTGTGTAAACGAGGGTGAGACTGCATGAAAGGAGAAGCAGGTGGAGCGTTTATCAGCTGCCAAAAGAACAAACAGCTGCAGCTGAAACGTGGGTAACCCAAAGAGACAAAGAAAGGAGAACACGGAAGCACAGCAGCACGGATATTTGTGTCAAGCCAACAGGATGCAAGGCAGCAACTCAATTTTATTCTCTGCAAAAGCACAAGGGTGACATATCCACAGCTCCTATCCATGGGTTAGGCTGCTGACGGATGCTCTCTGCTCAGTGTGTATTTGTGTTGACATGCACAGAGCGATCCGAGGCAGCAGGAAAACAGAGAGCAGGGCTGCAAGCAGACACCTGGGGACCCGTTTCTGA
This sequence comes from Penelope pileata, assembly GCA_013396635.1. NCBI lineage: Eukaryota > Metazoa > Chordata > Aves > Galliformes > Cracidae > Penelope > Penelope pileata. The sequence goes on along the minus strand of WBMW01006236.1, from coordinate 250 downwards.
GCAGGATGAGGATGTCTTCGCTGCATCCTCACAGAGAGCAGTGGGGGAGCTTCCACCACCCCAACACCCCCCTCAGCACACCCCGCTCCCCTCGAGCAGCCCCTGAGCCCGGCCCCGGCCTCCGCCCGCCCCCGCCGCGCTCACCAGCCCAGCACCAGGCCGCTGGTGACGAGGAAGCAGACGAACACCACGGTGATGTAGAAGAGCGGCGAGTACTCGTAGAGAGTGACGAGAAACACGGCAGCCATGG
>WBMW01006235.1:1389378-1423925 GCA_013396635.1 Penelope pileata | reverse complement strand
CAAGGGACCTCAGCTGCTCCTTCATACACCTTGCTCAGCAGACCCTTCACCATCCTTCTAGCTCTCCTTTGAATGCTCTCTGATAGTTTTATGTCCTTCCTATACTGTGGTGCTCTAAATCGCACGGAGTACTTGAGGTGAGGTCATAATAGTGCAGCACAGAGCAACTTTCCCTCAACCAGGTGGCAGTGCTGGACCTTATGCACCCCAGGGTACCGTTGGCACTTTTGGCTAGTGGAGCATACTGTCGTCTCATATTCATCTTGCTGTCAATCTAGAACCCCCAGATCTCTTTTCACAGGGTTGTTCTACATCCTCTTGTCCCCCAGTCTCTACAAACACGCAGGATTACCCCATCCCAGGTATAGAATCCAGCATTTGCTCTTGTTAATGCAATTAGTGATTTCTCAGCCCTCCAATTTGTCAAGATCTCTCTTCAAGGCCTCTCTACCCTCAAAAGAGTTGACAGCTACTCCTATTTTAATATTATCTGCAATCTTAGTGTGCATTCAAAACTCGCATCCACATCATTTACAAAAACACTAAAGAGTTTGGTCCTACAAATGAGCCCTGGGGAAACCCCAATAGAGACTGGCTGATAGCCTGATGTAGCCCCATTTGCTACAAACCTTTGAGCCTGATCTGTCAGTCCATTGTTCTCTCATCATATTATGCATCTGTCTAGCTATATGCTAGACACTTTGTCCAGAAGGATACTATGGGAGACAGCATTGAAAGGTTTGTTAAAAACTAATAAAACTCTCAAATCTAATGACTTTCCTTGGTCAACTAGATGGGTAACCTCATCATAAAAGAAACTGAGACACAATGGTTAGTTTGCACTGACTCTATATTGTTTCACTCTAGTCAGAATGCAAAAAAAAAAAAAAAAAGAAGAAGGTTAAATGAAAATGGTGGTAAACAGTCATTTTAAAGTTACTCAGTCTGTTTACTTCTACTTACAGTAAGTCAAAATATTCAAAACTAATTTGGTTCTGGTCATCTTGTTATAAAATGAGATGGTTCTGAATGACTCAGAAAGAGCAACTAGTTTTGACAGACATTATGCAAGTATAAATAAGCACTGTAAACACACTCAGACTTAAAGTAAGAATCAAGAAAACTGTTGTGCTTGAACCTGCTAATACATTTTTAAAAGAGATCATGAGAAAAGCTGAATAAGTCTTATGGCCCTTTTCGATTGTAACACTTAAATCCTGAGTAAGCTGTAAGATCATGACCATTGGTAGCTTGCTTTCAGCATATCTTATGTTGCTCAATGACTAGTATAGTCCTATGACAGTTATCTATCTTGTTCATAACCATACTATTGCTATATTTCACTGTAGTGAAATACTAAAAAGGAAAAGCGAGGGAAAAAAAAGAAATGTGAATAAAATGTAAATTACATGAAATAATAAATCAAAGACCTAAACTCTGACATTTGGATTTCTGGTGGTCCATATGTTTTACATATTATGAAACCATCATCATAAACAATTCTTGCTAAAGAATACAATTCACATTCTTCCTAAACCATCCTATCTTATTTGTTTAGTTTCCTTCTCAGAAGCTTCATTAAATTGAAGACGGCGTGAGCAAGTTGAAACAATTCATAAAGAAAAAAAGATCTCTATTAAATAATGTCAACATCAAAGGCAACAATAAGTAATCTGCAAAAGGAAAGCTGTGAAAGCATCTTTTGAGCTGGTTAAAACTGGCAATTATCAATTTCATTTTGACGTGAATGAAAGGGAGGAATGTTCTGTACATGCTTTAATCTTCTAACATATATTTTATAACCAAAAATTCAAACCACCTTAAGATATTTTGGGTGAATATCTAAATAAGTCTGTACTAGCACAAGCAAGTTTACATAATTGAGAAGTATTTTACCCAGCGTGTTTTCTTTATCATTTAGTTTTTGTAGCCCTACAGTATTTGTTAGCAGACAACGACCTAGTATTTACCCAGACTAAAGACATCAGTTGGGCAGAGGCTACCACTGCAAGAAAATAATATGTCATGCAGCCCGTTCCAGGGCTTGGTATGAGGTGCTGTTGTCAGGGAAGAGAAACATCAATATTCAGTCAATGGCAGACTCTTTCCAAAGAGCTCCAGTAATCAAGTGAAATGGAATAAGATAAAGAAGACATGAAATCTTCATGGAAGATTATGAGGATAGCATTCAGCTTACTTTTCTCCTTATGCATAGTGAAACTATCACTTTAGAAAGTAACAGCCTTTTGCACAAGTGCCAATTTATCAGCGTGCATGAGCAATTTTCTAGTCAGGTCACAAACGGAAAATTCAAGTGTTTTGCCCTTCTTTGTCACTTTGAGGCTCACTCCACTCCCCCCGCCCTCCTCTTAATAATGCAGTCATGAGATATCAGCTGTGATAGTTTATACTTCATTATTCACAAGAAGTTCTATTGTAGTAAATCTATCTAGTAAATGTCTTTCTGAAAAGCTGATGGGATTGCTTGAAAAAAACAGAAGATACTCCAGACACATTTAATCTTTCGGAAATCTAGAGATGGTTTCAGAAAATTCGGATATCTAGAGATTGTTTTGGAAAATTTGGAAATCTAGAAAAAACGTGGTGTTCAGCTCACAGATCTGGAAGGATTCATTTAAAGCAATGCTTTTGAAGAGCTGGTGTATCTGAAAGCTTATTTTTTTCCAGGCTTTGTAGGGTGATTTAATAAAAATAGTATCTTTTCCTACAAACCTTACTAAGCAAAGGACAGTCAAACAAGCGTTACATGGCAATCATCATGTCAAGAGAAATATCCTGAACCTTTCCACGCTTTTCATTAGACATTCAAAATGAATGGGATTACTTCAGTATAAGAACTGAATTAGCACAGCAGAACTCATTGCAGAGAATAGCCCAATTTCTGATCAGTTAACATCCATGCTCTCAAAATCTCAGAAATGTATTATGCTGCATTTACAAAGGACTACAATTGTTCCAGCACACTCTTTGTTTTGTGTGGCAAAGTTTGTAAGGACAGGTAGCACCCTTATAAGAACTCTTGTGAGCAACCTGGAGCACTATGTTCAGCTCAGGGACTCTCAACACATGAAGAAACTGTTAGAGCAGGTCCAGGGAAGGGTCAAAAAGACAATCAGAGGGCTGGAACACATCTGTCCTATGAGGACAGGCTGAGAGAATTGGGGCTGAGGCTAGAGAAGATACAGCTCTGGCAAGACCTTAAAGCAGCTCTGTCACACCTGTAGGGACCTGCATGAAAGATGTGGAGGGACTCTGTCATAGAGTGCAGTGGACAGGACAAGGGGTAACGGCTTCAAACTAAAAGAGGGTACGTTGATATTAGATGTTAGGAAGAAATGCTTCACTATGGGGATGGTGAGGCACTGGAACAGGCTGCCCAGAGAACCTGTGGCAGTTCCATCCCTGGAAGTGTTCAAGGCCAGGCTGAATGGGGCTTTGCTTTAGGCAATCTGGTCTTGTGGGAGGCAGTGTGGCTGGAACAGGGTGACCTTGAAGGTCCTTTCCCACTCAAATCAATCTATGATTCTATAATATGCCTTTTCTTCTGAACCTGAAAACCCACATTTGCAGAAGGATAAGCAACATTGCCTTGCCAACTTATGTTCTAAAATACAGTTTATGCTCTGGTAAGTCAGTGCATACACATTCCAAGCATTGTATTGGTAGGACAATCTGAGAATTTATGAATGATCCACAAGCCCTTCTTAATTCAGAACTTTCACCATTACATAAGCCATGGTTAATATACCTTGAAAACTTGATTTTATTTAGATCTGTGACCATTGTATGATCTAGGTCAAGAATTAGCAGTCACTCAATGTTGTCTCATAAACATATTCAGTTTTGAACTATTTTGTCTTTAACTCCCTCTATATAATTGCCTCCTTATTTCTATGCACACTAATTGATTCTCAAAGGATCTACATTCCTATTTTATTTTTATCACATATGCCAGATAAAACGGAAAAAAAAACAAATTCTTATTCTCCTAAATCTCTACTTCCTACAGTATTAAGTACTACAGTTTTCACAGCTCCAATTACCTTTTATAGATATTATTATTACCATTCACAGATACTAATCTTGCAAAGGTTACACCCAAGTAGCCCTTCTGTTCTCCAAATTAGTCACTCGTGGATCAGGAGTGTGTATCTTTTAGTTTTTTGTTTTTGTTTTTTTTAACACTAAAGACAACAAAAAAAATATTGCAGCAATCATAACGCATGAATGAAATATCAAATGTTGGCAGGCTCAGAGCAGATAATGATTTCGTTTGTTTTTAAAGTAGTACTTACCAGATTAAGAGGTAGTATCTTTGTAGATTTCCCATCAAGGCAGTCTGTTTAAATAACTGGATTACTGTAAGTAACAAATTCATCGCTCCTTCCACTTGTTACCAACTCTAATGTTATGTCTAGACCTAAGTCCTGTTCTCACTTTTTTTTGTGCAATTGTTTACAGCAGCATAGAAAGTAGAACTTCCCTTACATTGACGTAGATATGTACATAGGTGTAATACTGTGGAAAATATTTTTGTCACTAAATTATGACCTATTCCAGAGTACAAATGAAAAATAGGTTAAAGACAAACAAAGATGCATAGTATATAGCTCTATGTACTCAGTTTGAATTAAGATCATTCAAAGATGGAGGAAAACCTTTTACAGTATTTATCTACAATACTGCATAATACAGCAGGAGCCCTTCAGACTCTTCCACACTGCCTAGCCAACACATCTATTTCTCACTCAGTAGACTAGGAAAATTCCATCTCTTGGGCTAGTTAATCCTCAGCTTCTTTGCCAAGATCGCTAGCAAAGATATCAGTTATCACACCACAAAAAGAAAGTGAACAACCATGCTGCAGGAGCTGGCATAAACCCATAAGCTCCTTTCATATATCACTTCGTAGCTATCAGATGGCAGTAGTTTTGGTTTGATACTGATTTAAATATTTCAATTCTTTTTTTGGGGGGGGATGGGAGGGGGGGGAGAGGGAATCTTTGTCAAAATGATGTTACAAGGTGTTGCTAGGTCTTGCTGAAGCTTATCCCATGACATTATCCAAAAGGTCTGATAGTTCCCATATTTAGATATATCAGATTCTCTTGTTAGTGCAGTATCTCAATCTTTCACATTCATTTTTAGGTGGGAGCCCAATGGGTCAGTGCCAGCAAGCAGGCTTATGCCTGTTCACCGGAATCCATAGTGCTGGCAAACATCTCATTGCAACTCTACTTAAGGGTCTCAAGTGTATTTCAGCACACTCGGGGTATTAGAGCTTTATATCATTTGAAAGAATCCTTTATTTTTAGTGCTAAATCAACAAAGCTGTTAGTGTCATTTTCAGTCAGACTGTCATCTACTGGGAATTCAAAATTACACTCAGCTGCAAACTATTGACACTCCTCTTAACAAAAAAATGTTTTTAATAAATCTTTACATTAGCCTATGAGATAAAAAAAATCTTTACCATGAAATATACAAGTGTATAAGTGTTTTATGAAAGTTTTATTAACTTTACAAAAGAAGAATTGGCAGTGAACCATGAACATCCTGTACTCCTAACACGTGGTTATAAATTACATGTTCTTTCCAATAACATCTGAAAAAGAGACTGTAATTTAAATTTCAAAACCACTTGGCATACCTACTATATAGTGCTGACATGAAGTAAAGGGAGGATCTGGAGAGACTCAAACAAAGAGTGAAAATATAAAGACATCCTTAGCTAAAAAGCTGCTGATGAATACAATTCCTTTCCAGCTGGACAGGGATCAAGTACTTGCTTGTCATATCATTCAATGCACTGTTCAATCAGGGATTCTTCCTTTCAACAAAAAGAAAACTTAAGTGCTGCTAATCATCCCTTGTAGAACTTTATCTTGCAGATACCTTCTTTATGTCAGGATTTCTCAATGACCATTGCCAACAGTAGAAGGATCAAAGTTGTTATTAAACAAAAATGCAAACATGCCTTCACTGATGGGGAAAAGCGGTTATCTTGTATTCTTGCATAGAAGATTTGCAGCTACTAGCAGCTTAATGATATTTAGTGTGAAGTAAAAAATATATATATATCCATATGAAGACTCTGAATAATATCAATAGAAAACACTTTCCATTTCTGTATGAATATGACTGCTCAATTCAAGACAACTTATTTATTCTAACTTCCTGTAGTAATATATGTCATTTCATCCATTTTAAATATGTACTTTAAAATCATAAAATATTAAAAACTGACAATTTTGAATGAACCTACTGTTTTTCATACCACATAAACTATTCTCTGAGGTGGTATAATATTTTTAAGTTCTCTAAGTGTCTTTAACAGACAGCGGCATATGTTCATATGTTTAGAAATGTAAATTTTTTTTTTTTTTTTTTTTTTTTTNTTTTTTTTTTTTAAAGATTGGGTAAGTAATTTCATGCAACTCATCCTCACAGTGCTGTCTGGATAAAACTGGTTTTTCTGCCTTCCAGCAGTATGTAAAAACCCAGATAGAAGTTAGCTGCCAGTGGCTTGAATGGAATGCAAGCCTACAGAGAGAAAGCCAAGATGCAAATAATCAGGCGACATCAAGATTCCTTAAAGACCAGTCCTTACTGCAAGGAAAACACAAGAGTACTCTGAGAGGAGCAAGTGAGAAACAAATAAAAAGACATCTACCAAAAAAATAGACAAGGTAATCCTAAAGAAAAACAAACAAACAACACACCACAGCCTCATAGCTCATGGTGTGAAAAAAAAAAAAAAAAAAAAAAAAGTAACAACATTTTGTAACAGCACACTTACCAGTTCTGAAGAAATTTAGATAACTAATTGCAAAACTGTTTTTATAAAAGAAGCAGGAAAAAACATCTATAACAGTGAGTAAAGACGACTTATTTTAGGAAACAGAAAAGACTTATTTTAGAAAACTTAAAACAGATTTGGCTGGCAATTCCGTCTTAATAGGATACAACTACACTTTCTCCAGCCCCTGAAGCAAAGGAGTACGTTTTTAGAACTGTGAAACATCATCTGACATTTGAGAAAGTATTAGGAGACAGGACTAGTTCATTGAACAGTTTGGATCAGGTAGAAGAAAATGATAGAAAGAATATGAGTATTAGCCCAGAGAAGTCTGTTGAGACAAGTGGTCAGCGCATAGCAACACTAGGCTAGAAGAACTAATCCTTGCTATGGTGGATCAGAAACTGTCAAGAACTACAACAAAATTCTAATTCATAGCAGGGATTTGCAATAATGTGAAGAGTAGCTACTGAAAAAACCTGGACAGCTACTGAAAATATTTCATGGACAAATTTTTTTTTTCTAAGTCTGTTATATGAGAGAATTACAAACCATAGAAAAATTGGAAATATTAGCTAATTAGATTCTAATGAAGTAGAAAACTGAAAGGTAATCAACAAAACAGGTTTTGATGTTTATAGTTCTGCAAATAACTGATTGTTATTCTGAAATCAAACAAAATATTTATTTCAGACCAAAACATCACCTTACTCAATTATTTGATTAACATGGATTTCTAAAACCGGTTTGAAATTGAGCAAATTGTTTCCTTCTTCAGTGTAAGTAATGCATATAACAAATTTTGTTCAGATTTAAAATACTTTATAGTCTTTAAGTATATGAAAACTAAAGGTCGTGTCCTTCAAACACTACAACAGAACCATTTAATCCAAATAGAACCATTAAAAATTTAGAAAATATATTTCGATTTATTTTTTCTTATCAGTGTTTTCCAAAATTGTCAAGATGGCAAATTTTCAATTATGTAAAAGTCTTTAGGAAAGTGTGATCTCTCTGTCAAATCACTCACATTAAGGTAGGACTTACAGGTTGAATATTCAGAAGATGTGATGCACAAATGTTCATCTCCTAATGGAATTGAAGTCTTTCATTCTTCAAGCTGAGTTATAGGTTGAATAGAAATAAAACCAGATGTTAATGTTTTGATATAGAACTAAAATACTTTGTAATGCTGAAACAGACACTTCTTTCTGGTATTTTTATTTAAGTATATAGTTAAAAGAGAGAAAAAATGTTGAAATTGTTAGAATACAATTCCTCTAGCTTGTTAGTTGCAACAGTACTGCACTGTATACCAGAGTACCCGGTCATTTTTTTCTTTTTAACTATTGTTCCTTTCAAGATCACAAACACATCTGGAACATTAAGTGTGAATTTACCTGTGAATTCTTGTTAGAACAATGTATGTTGTTAATGTTAGAAGGCTCATTCATCAAGTGGCGCTGGAATGGTGACATAAGGTTTGTTTATAAATAAATAAACCCCAGATTTATTTGAACTATTTTATAATGGCACTTGATCTGTATACAAAAGGCATTCCTTTTTGATTTTCTGAACTATCAGTACTACGTTTCTCTCAGTTTCAATTCAATTAATCTCATTTATACTTGTGTAGTCTTCACAGCTTATAACATGGTATGACAATGTGAAGCTGATGCTAGCAGAAACAACTAAACATTTTCTACACACAACAGTTTTTATACAACTTCTCCACTTCTGACTTGTGGTGCGAACATTCTCTTTGGGACTACTCTGAGGTAGATCAGAGAATTCATCTGGATTAGAAAGGGAACATAAAACAAGGAGGAACTGGTAAGGTTGTACCATGGCTTCAGTCTTGCTGTCATTGTAGCTTTCTGTTTTTAAATCTGTCAAGCACAGCACTGAAACAATCACCACAGTTCTCACTGTCTAGTGAGCTTTCATTAGGGAGCAATGATATTTTTAGGCTCTGCTAAATTGCAAGACAACAACTTGCATCTGTTTAAAGATGACATAATGTGGCAATTTCAATCTTTTCTTATGACATTTACTACTTTAATCTCTTTGGTCATTTTTAAGAAAAACAGATTAAAATAAATACATAAATAAAACAGAGCAAAGCATAACAATAATCCATGACATGAGATCTTTGCAGTAAAGAAGGTTTTTCATTTTTCAGATACTAAAATCTACCCTACCTAGGAACATTTGACCAAATAAATTAATTTTTTCAGTTCTGAATAAGTGATGCTCTCTACAAAGTAGAACTTGCCCTTCTATGAAAAGTGTTAAAGGAAAATGTCATCTATATAGTGAGAATTTTGGATTACAAGGGCATGATGTTAATCATAGCAGATCACAGTGCTATGGCATAGCAAAAACTAAAAGAAGCAATGACAAGGAAAAACATGCATCACAACTTAAAAATAGAACTCCTATGCTTACAGCAGGATGACACTAATGTATTAGTGTCAAAGAACTTCTTACAAAGAAGTTCTTACAAAGAACTTCTGGTAAGTGAACTCTAACAGTTATATAAAATACTATATAGAATGCTACAAAAGCAAGTTGCTTAATATGAAAACCAAACCTTTCTTAGACATCTGTGGCAGAATGACTACCTCTAAAACAGGTCAGAAAGAACACCCCTAGTCTCAAATGTTTGCATAATCCCACTACATTCAGTTGTGTCCCATAGGTGAATGATGATTACTATGATAATGGCACTATGTGTTGCCTACTCTGTCTTTTGACACTGGAATATAACACAGAACACATCTCTAATGTTTGCAGGACTCAGATTGCCAAAACAGGGGAAGAAGAAAATGAAATAAAATATGTTCCTGATGCTGTGAACAAGATACAAATAGAATAAAATTTAAAAAAGAAAAAAGAGAGAAACATTATTTATGGTTTGGTGGCTTGGCTAATAATTCTACAGCTGGAAAACTAAAAATGATAAATATATTATGGAAGTATTCTTATTTTAAATATAGGATAGTCTATCTCTTATTCCTATTTAAAATATAGGATAATCTAACTCTTTCCAAAAGAAAAGCTGTCAACATCTACAAATTCCGCCCTCATTCAAATGAAACTTATTTTATGAGAAACAAATCACAACCTCACAGAAAAAGGTGAGGCAGGAAGAAAAAAAAAAGGTGCAAGATATGGTCACAAAGGACCTTAGGAAAGTGAAGGGCCAGAAAATGCAAGTACTAGAAGGTGTCTATGATCTTTCATTTAAAAAAATTTCTACCTCAGAGGAAATTATAGTTAAATGGCAGGGGTGTACCAGTATAAAAAACAAGAGCTCACTACAAAGTTTTGAACTCAAATGAGCTAGACATTTCTCAACTGTGAAGAAAGATCGACAACAACAACATAAAAAAAACCCACACACCTATCACTGTATTGCATCTCAGATTTATGACTCTTAGGCAAGGATATTTTATGTGAATAGAACAAAAAATTATATGAAAGGAAGACCAAGAATCATCTTCCACTCTTGACAAAACTTTTGTGAATAATATAAATGTGAAAGAAAACACGGCACAGAATATTCACAAAAACAGAAAATACAGAGAATTTACAGTACCACAAGTTAAGTCTTCTTCCTAAACAACTAACTACTATTTACAAGAAATAGCTAAGCAAAATTATAATGTGAAAATTCCTCATTGCACAAGCTCAAAGCAAAACTGTTGTAATACCTTAATGGAAGTCATCAAGGCTACATTCTTTGTTATCCTTTGATATGACTTAAATATTTTTTTTCTATCTGCCTACAAGGGAACTGCATCCCGGACTTTACTATACAAATAGCAGTATCCATACAATGAACAATTCAAGACTGTTATAAAATTCTGAAAAAGATTCAGAATCAATCTACAAATAATTTGAAAGTATTATCACAGCAGCAATTAGTCAGGTTGTGAGATGGTAGCGACCTGAGAAAAATCAAAGAAAGTTTAAGAAAACCTTGATAGTTTAGGGATTGACAACATTTCTGTTACAAAGGAAAGTAATAAAGAGGGAAACAAAGCAGCTACAGTTGTTCTAGGTGGCTGGACAAAACTGCTGAATAAAAATGAAAACAAATATTCTGGAGAATGTTCCTGATCGTTCTGCAAGGAAGTTAGTTGAGTTCATAATTTATTGTAGGAAAATCTTTAGTGCATCCTGTATTATTGAAGACTTTTAGCAGCTCTTAAGTGTTTGTAATAAGTAGAAGATCACTCCTGACTTTCAAAAGGGTAGGAATAAAACTCTACTGCATCATTGTGTACAATAAAACTATACGTTTGAACACTGTAGATTGAACGCCAGTTTTTACTGAAGATAAAGAACTTCTGTGATATCAAGATTCAAGAACCCAAAATTGAAAAAGCATATCAATAACTTTTTAATGTTGATGTACCATGTTTTTCTTGTAAACAAAAAACTCTAGCTTGGGAACTATTAGGAACTGTTGCAGTAGTAGCTCTACCCTCAGAAATACAAGAGACATTTTAAATTAAAAATGCACCAGCTAAGTTTAGACATGCAAACATACTAGTAGTAAAAAGGATTTATGCATTCAGTAGTGGGAAATTAGCACTTTGATTTGTTTATAAGAATTATAAATGTAATTGAAAAAGACTTTTCTAAAAATTGCAAGGAATATTGCCAACTCAAAAGGGTTACTAATCTATCTCTATCAACTGCTGCTTCTGCATCTTTTTGAACAGAAGAGGTTAGTATTTGGTTAGCTTGCCATTCTTCCCACTGTCAAGGCACATTTATATCGATAGGAAGGATAAGTTGAAGATGTATATATAATGTGTGTATATATAGACATATATTATATATATTTATGTATTTATATTTCCTCGCTCTTTTATAACAATTGCAACAGATTTCTGAGAGAAAAGGAAAACAAAACGAGGGAAGTATCTAAGCACGACAAAATTACACAGCTTTGTTACTTTAAGCAGGCAGGCAGTCTGAATGTGCCTCAGATTATCTACCGGGAAAATCTACAGCATCTTCCATCATAGTGTTTTCTAAGATAGAAGTACAACTTTGAAATATATGATGAGATGACACTCTTTATTTTTTTTATTTTTATTTTTTTAACTTTATCATGACTTGAACCCTGGTCTCTGCTGGTGAAAAACCTGTGTTATTTTCCTCCATTAATTCAAACTTACAAACAAATCAGCTAAGAAATGTAGAGAGGTAGAAACTGAAAGTAAAATATGTACTTCTCGTAGTTCTGCTCCAAGTTTAAATTCCTTTAGATAGTATTCCCAAAGCCTGCTGGCCAGGGCAATCGACATACGTAGTGTTCTGCAGATGTAGCTGCATTAACACAGCTGGACATAATGTTCCATGCATCTGCTGCACAGATGTTTGATTGTGTCCTTGGTAGCTAGCCAGATTCTGAAGGATCTGTTAGTTCTTGGAGTGAAATTGAAAGAACAAGAGAATAGTCCACTGGTAGGAATAATCCATATTTCTCTAACTGCCTCAATCACTTTCTCTACTAATCTGCTCAACAGTGATTTTCTTTTACCTTCCCAGAATTCAGAATCCAGAAGAGACAAATGAGTTGGAATTAAGCAGGTAAAAATCAAAGCTCTGTTTAAAGTTCTTTACTTTCCCAGAACTCTTGTTTTCAGCACCTTTTCAATAAGAACTTGATACAAAACTCCTGGGAAACAGCGGAAAAAAAATTAATGTGCTTTAGAATCTACTTTGAAGAAAGTTTGAAATTATTCCTTGACCTGAACAATCTTAGTAGTTCTATGACTGCTAAATTCTGTCAGAAACAATTTAACTTCATTTAAAATACATTCTCATCTCACCATGCACAAATTACCAACATTTTACCAGAATCTTTTTCAAAACGGTTTAAGTTTTTGTTTCATGTTGGTTTTACCTACAAGTTATCCAGAAATGCACAGCCACATTTGAACTTAAGGTACATGTGTACTCCTGATAAGAGATTTTCAGTCTCAGCAGAATTCAAAATCATATAAAATTTTAACAAATAAGGAATAAACAAACTGTCTTAGTTTCTAACTGAAACTTTCTCCCAGTGTCTGCTACAAAGCTGTGTTTTAATTCTAGAAGAAAAACAAGGCTGATAACACCTGGCAGCACTGAACAGAACCAAGGACATTTGTATGTCTCTGCCAGGAGAGTGAAGAGGCTGGGGGGGCCGCAGGGAGCTAGGAGGGCACAAGAACGGGGCAGCTGACCCAAACTGACCAAAGGGATATTCCATACCATGTGACATCATGTAATATAAGGAAGGGAAGTGAGCGGGGAGGGCCCGTTTGCTTGGGGATTGGCTGAGCATTGGTTGCGGTCGGTGAGCGATTGCTTTGTACAATCACTTGTTTTGTATATAATTATCATTACTGTTATTTTATTCTATTTTCCTTTTCTGATAGTAAATAGTTTTATCTCAACCCACAAGTTCTACCTTATTTCTTGATTCTCTCCCCCATCCCAGCTGGGAGGAGGGGAGGGGGGTGAGCGAAAGGCTGTGTGGTGTTCTCAGGCCTGCCTGCTCAAACCAGAACACAAACATACTTTAAAAAGCCACCTGCTTTTCTGGAAATATTTTCTGTCTCAGAACATTCATTCTTCATGCACTGAGCAAGACAATTTACCCATGTGACAATGTTGCCACTCCACTTTCAACTACAGTTTGATTATTAAATAGTTAGAATTGTAATTGATATGATAATATAATACTAAAGATATATTTTTTTAAACTAGATGCACATTGAAAATAAATGCAAAGTGTACAATCAAAAGGATGTATTTTCCTCAGGGAAAATTTATTATTGTACGCATCAAAAATCCTTAGACAAAAATGATTTATGTTTTGTTATCATGCTACAAATATTGGCAAAACAGATACGTTCATACAATTTGATTTCCAAAATATAATTTTGGATACAAAAATTAACATTAAATATTTTTAACTAACTTTTACTAATATAGTTGGTCTTCCTAATCCCATAAGCAGCACCAGGATCATTAGTAATACAACAATTACTCTGGTGTTATCAAAATTTTTCAAGCTTTTACACCATATTTTATTGTGTCAAATGAGATAGGAAAGAAAAATAAAATAAAATATAACAACACCAAAAAGCCCTATGGAATAACTAAAACTTAATGTGAGCTCCATGCATTCATTGCTCAAGTTGAAAACTGCTCCTGTTCCTGGCTATTCAGCTACATTGGCCAAAAGAAGAGAGAGAAGTTTCGACCTGAAGTGATACAGATCACATAACTGACCTTTTACTACTTTCTGATCTGTATGCTGAGATAGAATCTGGATTGCTGACAGTTGAGCGATTAAAGGTTTGCTGAGATACCTCTCCTCAATTAAAAATTGGGACTTGGTACTACAAATATGAGACACTTTTTTTTTTGAAATTCATTCAACACTCAGACTTCATGAACAGTTAAAGAGTATTGTAGTGGTGACTTTCATCCATAACGTTCCTTATTTAACAATTGAGAAAACATGCTAAGTGAGTGTGCTGAAACATTCAAGGAGAGGGGGAATTTGTAGAGAGGAAAATCTTTTCCCTTCCCTCTTAAGCACATAAGACTACAGTAATGAGCTTATAATTTAATAGAATATAACATATAGCCATAAGTTTATTTATTTTTTAAATAATAATATTCTGAAGAAAACTTTCCTCCTTTCACAATAAAAACAAGCAGATAATTCCATTTTCCCCTCTCTGGTGTTTTTTGCCTAGGTTGCATCATCTAATTCAAACAACCATCTACAGTCCAAACCATGAGATACAACGGAAGAACCTGAGTGACAACAAGAAAGCTACAGTAGGACATTAGCATTTCAAATATTCCCCATGTTTTGCTTAATCGATTTGCAAAGATAAAAAACTGAAATGTTTTATATAATTTCACAATGAGAACTGGTCCTACTGAAACATGCCATTATTTTAACCAGAAAAAGAATTTCATTGCAGAAGCAACATAATCCAGTCCACCCATACTGCGGAATTCCAGAAAAATTATTTGTTTATAACTTTTGTTTATTATTTTGTATTTTTAGTTCACAGAAATATTTGCATCACAGATTGTCAAGATAGATTAAAACAGTTTCCATACCAGCAAAGCATGCGTATGATTTCTCACTCCAGAAGAAGATAGCTGATGATAGAGTTGTGTAGAAACATGAATTATGTGGAGCACGTCAGGAGCAAGCAATTATTTTCTATTTTACAAAACACAAGAATGAAGGAAACACTCCCAGGAAATAATGGGGTAGCAGAGATTTAAAATGAAGCAGAACACATTTCTGTGTAGTATATGATCATACTGTGAAATTCATTGCCACCGGGTGTTATGGAGGTCAAAAGGACAAACATTTAAAAATGAATTAAACAAGTTCATGGAGTATAACCCCATTAGCAGGTCAGGTAGTACTTCTGGCTCAGGGGGTTCCTCTGTCACTGATCCCTGCAAGCTGGAAGGATATAGCTATGAAATGATCACTCTACACTTATCCTTTCTCTTGTTTTCTAAACTTCTACTATTGGCTGTTACTAGAGACAGAAAAATGGGTATACAGCTATGAGTCTAAAACTTTATTGGATTTCTTAGATAACAGCCACAAATTATGAACACGTTTTTATTTTTGCTTCTTCAGATGACAAAGAAGTCTTCCCCTTTTAGCTACAGCAAATTAGTAAAAAACAAAGCAATCTGAAATGAAAAGAGATATCCTTCGTGTATTTATTCCAACTGCATACCTATATATATAGAACACAATGTTTTAAACACAAAACAAACACTAAAAACTTTAATTTTTATTCCCTCCCAAAATATACTCAATTACACTAAAATGAGAAACAGCATGCCCCTCTTTTCAGCCTTTGGAGTCTCCAAATCATTTGAAACCTATTATTTTAAAGACACGGGAAACCTACCAAAATACCAGATGTTTAATCAATACTCTTAACATTCTGGAAGTCTAGAGTGTGGAAAGGAAATGCCAATTGAATCACTCTAGAAAAATTGGATCTTTTCATTTTCATAGTCTGCAATGCACAATACTGACACTCAGTAAAAGATGGACACTTTTTCAAAAATACAGAGGTGAGCAAAACTTTTGCAATCTCCTTACATAAATATATTTACTTAAAGAGAAATTCCAACCAACTCCCAAACCCTAAATAAATAGCATTATGCAGCATTTCATTGGAAGTTTCGCCTACATATTATAAAACATAAAATAACTTCTGCAATACTGAAGCATTACTTCAGTCATTGGATACTTTCTTCTTCCATTGATAGCATATCAAATGATACCATGACAGATGAGCCTGAAGCACTAGAAACATCTGTTACACCTGCATGTGATCAGGAGGGGAAGTAGAAAATATATTTCTCACTCAACGCTCAGAATCATAGAGCCACAGAAGGCCTTAGGTTGGAAGAGATCTTAAAGATCATCCTGTTCCAGCCCCCTGCTGTAAGCAAGATCCAGCCACTGGATCAGGCTGTCCAGGGCCCCGACCTGATCTTGAAACACATCACACTAATGTCCAGAAACTTGAGGCACAGATGAAGGGCAGAGATTTAGCATGTCTTGTGCTGACTTAATTTACATCTGTGTATTGAAGTCATCTGGCTTTGTTGACTAACAAACTTGAAAACACTCTTGAATGGCCTTAAGATCTCCAGAAAACTTGATCTGGATAAGTACATCTTTTTCTATGAAGGAAGAATTTTTGAACTTTTAAGACTAAGTATTTGCTCAATAAAGTTATTCATTTACTTTGTTTCCTCATTTCCATTGGTGATAAAAAATCTCAAAATTATTTGTTTTCATTGAATTAGTATTTTAACAGTTTCCAATTTTTTCTTTTGAGAGTAGAAACAGGGAGATTCCTCCTTTTTACTTCCATTCTTTCAGTAGTTACTCCAAGGAGCTACAAGAAGGGTCCAACAGGTGCAAAGTGGATTTGATTCATCATTTCAATGTGTAATCACAGTTTCAAGTCATCTCCATAGCTACTTCAAATTTTGAAACCGAGGTTCTTCACTGGCATCTCCTAAATGTGTCACCTGTCTCTAATTTACTAGTTTTATTATAACTGTGCTGTTTAGATACCCTGGAGGCTGAAACAGGTTTAACATAAGAATGTATGAATGATTGTGATGAGTGTACGTACAATGTGCAGGTTTGCCCCTAAAAATAAAATAAACTCCAAACCAAACACATGAAGACTATGACAGATCACAACTTGACAACTTTTTATTTCACCTAAATTCAAGCTAAATTGCATTTCTTGCTTTTTACCTGTTTTTTTTTTTTTTTTGGTGGTTCTTGCTTTTCGTTATTTTTAGATTTTTCTTTAAAAGAAACTGAGACATTAAGAAAAAACAACATTAGCTAAATTCATGTATTAAAGAAAAGTAAAAAGGCTAGATTAAAAAAAAAAAAAAGGCTGTCTAGTTACTACCTCAGTTCGTATATCCTAGACCATTTAATTCTTATCAATTGCTGCCAAATCCCTGCAGGGTCAAAAGTTCTTAGAATGCTACCACTGGGACTCTAAAAAAGCCTGCTACTGAGCATGTTAATACAGCCTGCACTGTGGGTGCAATGAATAGTTGAATATGTTTAGGTCTTTTAAGAATTAATGAAGTAGATATTCCTCTAATAATCTGTTTGTGGGCTCTACTATGGTGGGCACTCTCAGAGACTACTTATCCTTAACAAAACCACAGTCATGTTATTATCTGTCTGTACTCAAACAAAGCATTTCTGGGAATACTTCCTCAGAGCGTAGGAGACCTAGGATTTCTAACAATTACTTCTCTAACGCATAGCATGTAACCTTACAGTCCAAGACGCAGAAGACTGCCCAGACTAGGAGGGTACAGTTTACATGATATGATTATTTCAATTTCTCATTTCCAGTCTGCATGAAATAATATGTGAAAGAACACTCCATAGTCCTCTTGTAAGGACAGTAATACTGGAAGGCAGAGGAAGCACAAGGCTGCAGTTTCTGCTCCCCCAAATATTCAAGTATTTTATATTAAATATTCAGGGAAGCGGAAGCTAGAGATTTACACACCTGTCTCCATTCATCCTGTTTGTTTAATATCTTTATTGATGATCTGGATGAGGGGATGGAGTGCACCCTCAGTAAGTTTGCAGACGACACCAAGTTAGGAGGAAGTGTCAATCTGCCTGAGGGTAGGAAGGCCCTACAGAGGGATCTCGATGGGCTGGATCAAGGTCTGAGGCCAACTGTACGAGTTTCAACAAGACAAAGAGGTGGGCTCTGCACTTTCGTCACAACAAGCCCATGTGTGATACAGGTTTGGGGCAGAGTGCCTGGAAAGCTGCATGAAGAAAAAGGATCTGGGGGTGTTAGTCAACAGCTGGCTGGTGACCAGGTGACCAAGAACACTAANGGGGAGGGCGGGGAGAGGTTCAGGTTGGATACTAGGAAAAATATCTTTTCCAAAAGAGTGATAGGCATTGGAACATACTGCCTGGTTACAATCTCTGGAGGTCTTCAGGGAACATGTAAACATGGCACTTAGTGGCACAATTTAGTGGGCATGGTGGTGATGGGTTAATGGTTGGACTAGATGGTCTTAGTGGTCTTTTCCAACCTTAATGATTTTATGATTCTATGTAGCTCATGCTTTTTTACTTTTTCAGTNTGAGGCCAACTGTACGAGTTTCAACAAGACAAAGAGGTGGGCTCTGCACTTTCGTCACAACAAGCCCATGTGTGATACAGGTTTGGGGCAGAGTGCCTGGAAAGCTGCATGAAGAAAAAGGATCTGGGGGTGTTAGTCAACAGCTGGCTGGTGACCAGGTGACCAAGAACACTAATGGCATCCTGGCTTGCATCAGATGTAATGCAGTCAGCAGGACTAGGGAGGTAATATTCCCTCTGTACCAGGCACTGGTGAGATTGCATCTCGAGTACTGTGTTCAGTTTTGGGCCTCTCACTACAAGAATGATATTGAGGCCCTGGAAGCTGGTAAACGATCTGGAGCACAGGTCTTATGAAGAACAGCTGAGGAAACTGGTGTTGTCNTCTTTTCCAACCTTAATGATTTTATGATTCTATGTAGCTCATGCTTTTTTACTTTTTCAGTCCAGCGAATATTTAATTATTTCGTGGGAACAGAACATATTCCTCCTTTATAAGCAGATAAACAGAACACTCACAAGGGATTTGCAAAGTTAAACTCAGGCAAGAAGAAGGATATATACCACAGTATCACACACATTCTGTGTCAATGCTTCAGCCTGTCCAACTAAACGCTTCCCAAAATTAAAAATGGAAGATTCAAATCCATTAATGCAGAACTAGGAAAGAGTAGAAATATTTCTCTAATGAGGAAACAATGCTTCCTCTCCAAAACCCTAGCCCATCAATAAAATGAGAAAGATTACAAGACATTACTAAATGAGATGTCAAGAATAAGCTGAACTGAGTCAAACTTACTTCAGATAAAATCTGTGGAACTAACAAATCACAAGAAATCACACTCAAAGTTCAAAATTTCTAAAACATAAGCAGGTAACTCCTCCTGAAAATAACTGTCATCAGAACTAAGATATTTTAGACTCATGATCGAGGTTCTCAATTTTTGTCTATCAGTCTGGTTGAAATCATTAATAATTGCTACACGACTTAAGTGGAAAGCATCTGTATTAGCTGACATCTGTAGTCATTTTACCTAAGAGGATAACTCCATCAGCCATCCATTCCATCCTTCTTAATGTAACATGAATCCTTACTGTAACTACAGTCCTAGACATAGTTAAAAGGTGAAGAAGATATTCCTATGTGCAATTAAAGAATAAATAACTCAAAAATACTGACACCTGTCTTCAGCATACATCAGGTTCTGACTTAAACCCCCATGATCCCCAGGTATAGGTTTATGAATCTTAGGCTTGATTCTAAAAGTGCAGGACAATAAATTAAAAAGTAAGATTTTTGTTTCTTGTTCTCAGCTTAATCTTATCCTTAAATAAAATAATTTAGAAAAAGACTACAAAATACAATAATCAACTCTAAAGTACAGGAACTCTTGCTGCTTTAATAGCAATAGGATATATAGATTTAAAGGAAATTACACAGGACTTTGTTTGAAACAGTCCTATCACCAATCCTTACCCTGCCCCACAACATTTCCAAACACAAGGAACACAAGAATACAATGAAATACAAAAATAGAATCTTAATAGAATTAGAATCAGCATAGAGTCTGACTTAAAGGGTCTTCCAAAATTTAACTATAAATCCAACTGGAAAACACTCAGGTTCCAGATGTCTAGCTCTAATCTCTAATCCTTAACTTTAGCGTTTCCCGAGAGATCAATTCCATGCAGAACAATAGTTTGCAAACCTCAAGCTTGAGTGAGTATATTTCCCTGAAATCAACAACAGTTTGTTCTTAGTAACCCTGAATTTAAATTTATTTAGTCCTGGTCTGCAATAGAAGTTTTGATACTCAACACTGCACCCCATAAAAAATGACGTTTACTTCTACTGAAGTACTTAACTACTCTCAGATTTCTTGATCAAAACTTTCAACTATAGGAACTAATTCATCTTTACAGTCTCTCTGTCCCTAACCCTAGCCTTCCCTAAAGACTCTGAACTCCATGATGCCTGCCACTTCATAAACCTATTTTCATATCAACAGATAACCAGTCACACTTCATGACTCTGGATCCTGCTGAAGTCATCAACAATACATGCACACTGGCTGCAGTCTTGCTGAGCTCTAATACCATGCTTGACTCAAAAAAAAAAAAAAAAAAAAAAAAAAAAAAAAAAAAAAAAAAAAAAAAAAACCACCATGCTCTAGCATTTGAAAAATTAAGTGAGAAAGTTATATCAGTTGATGCAACTTCCTCAGTTTGCCCTCAAAAATTCACAAACATATAATTCTATGCCCTTACACCTCCCTAATCCTAATTTCCCCAACACTCCCCAACATAAAGTTAAGAAATCATCACTGCATTGTAATTAAGAATCGGGCACGTATCTGTTAACAGTGAGAAATCAACTTACTTCACAGAATCCTTCATATTACTGAAGTAACTCAGCTCTGCAATCCTTCCACTAACAAATACTAATTCCTATCTCAATAGCCGGCCTAACCTTTGCAAAGAACAGCAACCCAGGCTACTCAGAATGTTAAAATAAGTTATATAATCTTGCTATCTATACACAGTCATATTGAGGCATTGCTGAAATGAATAATGAGCCAATGTTCTGCAGCCCCAAGCCTTCTTAAGCCTAGTCCTTAAACCTAGTTGCAGCCATTAAATACTTACTAGGCATATCCCTCTTCTTAATGAGACATTCAAATGCACTTCTATTACTATCATTGTAACTCGCCAGATCCTCTGAAAACAACCCCAAATCCCACCCTCAGCTAGGAAGACACAGAGAGGGCTACCATCAACATTTATATTCAGGACATGGTGAGTCCTAGAAGATCAGTGGTTCCCTTAGAAAGTAGAATGCTGACTTTTATTACTATTTTAAGGGCATGTTTATTCTGACCTCTTCATTTCTCATGAAGATAGACTGTTATCAGCTTTCACATATGCTTGACAGTCTACATTTGATTAGAAAGCCTGAGATTTTTAAGTCCTTTTGAAAAAAAGGCTATGAGTTTTCTTCTGGGTAATTTCAATCTCTTTTTCTAACTAGTTCTAAAGTCATTTCAGTTAATTGACATATCTGACTCGGTTCTTGTATTATATAACCATTTCAAACAACTTCCCAGTATGTAGTTACTATAGACATTTGTAAAGAGAATTAAATACAGTATAAATCAGACTAGCAGAACAAGCTGTATGCTCTGATAGCAAAATTCAACATATCATACTACCTGGGGGACCCAAAACAATCTAGTGACCAAAGTCTTGCAGAAATACAAGAACCCACAACACTTCCCACTGACTTCATTATGTTTAAACAGACTAGATAGACAAAGGGTGACAAAAGAAAGTGATAAGCAAAATTAACAGATGGAGTATGGAAACACAGAAAAAGGCTTATTTAAATTCATGTGTTAAATTAGTGGCCAAACTCAAAAGTGAATCCATATATCTAAAGTCTGCGTTCAAAGTCAGATTTTGCTGTCTGTAGAGTGAGCAAGGCAGTAGCTAATGGGAACCTGGAGTTAGAGTGCTCACTTCTTTTCTTTTCCATTACTGGGAATATTAATTACCGGGAAACGCTGCTAGCACTGAGAATTAAGAAAACACTTCTCAGCTCATACTGGAGTTTACTTCATTGTAATGGAGGGGAGGAGGTAAACTACAGTTCTAGTCTCAAAGGGGAAGTCATCACTCTTAGCTGCAACTTCATAGCTGAAACCAAGCAAAAACACAGAACTGCACTCTTCCCTTATGCCTATGGGAGGCAATAGCTAACAGCATCACTTTCCCAGATGAGATGTGAATTTGCTGCTTTTTGCAATGAAGAAAAAGAGATATGTACTTTTGGCTCTGAATTCAGCACAGAAGTGACACCTAATGGCTCAAAAGCAATTACAAGCATCTCTCAAAAGTAACTCTTGGCTGCAACTCAGCAGCTGTTCAAAGAGTAGAAATGAGCTGAACAAAGTGGACAAACTTACCACTCACTCTGGGACCTATGCAGGTGAAAGCTATAACTGGAGCTTTACTAATCTGAATACATGATAAATAATCTCAAACTTAAACTCTATTGAGTTTAACAGACAACTTAAATAAACCTTAAGTCTGAGATCAGTACATTAACTAGTTTCCTGATGCCACAGGAATGCTTTGCACCCTTGGTGAACAATCCTCAAAAGAAATTCAACATACCAACCTCATTATATAATCAATGAGTCAAAAGCATTCAGCACCTTACAGGACTTGCAATTGGTAAGAAAGCTTTAGACTTTTGTTATCGTGACAGATTAGACTCTGCAAAAATCACAAAGAAGAAAACAGACCATCAGTCATTCAGTAATTATATAGCAACTGCAAGGCCATTTAGTTACTGTGGGATAAGCAATAGAATGCTTAATAATTTAACCAATTATCATTCATTATAATAGCCAGGTTGGCATTTGATGATCCACAGGGGTCTCACCTGCCTCTTCATGTACTCAACATTTAGTGTTGCCATAGTAATGTTGTTCACACCTCTCCAGTTCAACTTCTGTCAGTCTTCAGTGTAAGCTCCTATTTCCAGACCAAGAAAAGGCTTACAGAATAGGTACAAATTATATAATACCTCATTGAAGGACATTTTTATGGCACTTGTCAATTCTGACATATATTATTTCTTTATCTACGGGTCCAAAACTTTGATGTGCCATACTCATTTGACTGAAATATTTAAGACAAATACGAAGGTAGAGATCTGTTGGCCACAAGACTGAAATCTACTGTACTTAAACTGTGATTCCTTAAAATGACTGAACAAGAGAGTTTGTGATGTTTTATATCAACTAACCTGATCATAATGAGTGTCAATTCTTTTTTTTTCTTTTTTTTTTTTTAATGGCTACAATCATTATACCCGCATCTGGTGGATAATAGAAA
Source organism: Penelope pileata (assembly GCA_013396635.1). Lineage (NCBI taxonomy): Eukaryota > Metazoa > Chordata > Aves > Galliformes > Cracidae > Penelope > Penelope pileata. Next base: position 1,400,477 of record WBMW01006235.1, on the reverse strand, counting down.
ACTGTAGTTGAACAGCATTCAGAATTCTTTGAGTGAATCTATTAATTCTAGCATAATACTGAAGTTTTGTTTTGTTTTTAGGAATACAGTCAGGGAAAAAAGGAAATAATCTGAACAAAGTGTTTGTACCCAAATACACTGAGTCTTTCCATTGACTTTGATGGGCTTAGTATGACATGAAATCCAGAACAGACTTATGAGAGATGCAAATGATTTAAATACTAAAACTTCCTATTCAGAAATAGAAAAGGTACCTGTCATTCTTCACAACCGCATTTACAGTCTCAAATTACATTTTCAATCTCACGCCTTCTGTTGTAATCATTTGTACCTAAAAAGTCTAAAATCCTGGACAATATTATTTCAAGAAAATTTTTGTTTGGGGATTCAGTCTCGTTTATAGCTAAAAGTTTGTTACAAACCCAAAACTCCAGGCAAATCTATGAAAAGAATGCATAGAAGGCTGAGTTAACCTGGTCTCAACTTTACCAACCAAGTTGATTCTGGGCTTTGATTCAAGCCTTGTAAAAGGTGTGGTCTTGCAGATTTAAATGGGATAATGAAGAAATTCATGATTTCATCAGTTTTATTTCAATGTTTTGGGTAAAATTTGAAGAAAATGGGGTCTGTGAGCCTACAGAGAAAGAAACTAGGACAAACAACTGGGAAGCAATATCACTAATATGACATGCTAAAGATTATCATATGTTTATTATAAACTTTAGTTATTCTAGAAAATTCATTCTTTAGACTTAGGAGCTGCCGGTGTCAGGTAGAGAGAATGCAGTTCTATGATCTTGCCAAGGTGAAGCAAGATGCCTATATTTCCTGCAAAGGAACACAGCTTCTACAGGCTAGCAACAAGAACCATCAGAACTACATTTTTACATCATTCTTCAGACTTATGTTATTCAGTACAGCCATTTTGTGATATTCTGTTCTCAGGAGGCATTGTGGACCTTTACATCATAGTATTATTTGGCTGTTCTAATAGATTCTGCTAAATTCAGTTAATGCAATTCTTCTGGTTTGTACATGTTGCGCAGCATCATACCTACAAAATTTAGAACAGCAGCTTGTACTGAAATACAGAGCTGACAGTAAAATGTCAAAGCTAGTTTGAAAGAGGACTAGGGAAGGTGAAGAGAATCAGGAAATAAAACCTTTTAAATATAGAACAGCACAGGACCTCTCTCCCACAAACTTATTTTGGCTTAAGAGATGCTAGCAGGTGGCGGATATGTGACTGTGTGGTCATCAGTCAGACCAGAACTTTTCCTAGAGTTTCTTAAATGAACTGTCTCTCAGAGGAACTATAGAAAGTAATTATAGTAGGTACTTAAGCAAATGGACTGTTAATAACCAGATAGAGGTGATAAGCCTCCCAGGCCAGCTGGAGACCTGCTAGCAAAAGAGAGAAAAGGAAGAAAGAAACAGAGGAGTATAATCTCTTTTAGCAAGAAAAAGAGATCAGTAAAATACTGGCTGATCTAATTTCTACTAAAAGTAATGTCATCAACAAGCAACTCTCATTGACGCTTAAATGTGCCAGCTATCTTCAGTCTCCTTCTTCTAACTCCCTGGCTGAAATATTTCATAACTCATTTGTTTTGTTGTCCTGGAAGAATTGACAAAAAAATCATTCTATATCAATATTCTAAGTTGATGTATGCCATGATTTTCTTTCAAAACATCCTCTGCTCTCCACAGTGTAGTGCTATACTATGAAGGATAATTTTCACCGAAGGAAATTTACCCAACAAACCCTGTGGTGATCTCTCTGATAGGTTTTAAAAATGGGAAAAGGCCTTAAAATACTAAATGTGAGAACAGTGGGAAACTTTTCCAATGCAATCCTTAACAGCAGTGGAGAGAGAAATGAGAAGTGTAATGAGATCCAAGCTCACATCGTGAAATGGCAGAAAATGAAACTATAGTATTACATTACTTCATTAGAACTGTCCAGACAAAGAGAAGACACAGGACTGAATAAGGAACAAAGCAATTACTGTGTTTCTTAATTGTACGTGTTGCTCTAGACAGTTTGACTGAGATTTTGTGGTTCAGTTTCTATGAAGTCAGACTAAGAGGACTGAGTGACCAACCTATCCTCAGACTGCAGGAGCCTTCTGTTGCTTGAGCAGCCCAAGGACAAACTAGGGATCTTGACCCTCTGGTTCTTTCTGTGCACACTCTGAACTAAGTCAGCTACAGTCCAAAGACCTCTCTTCATAACATACTGGCCTCAGCCAGTCTGCTTTGCACTCAACCTGCCAAAATGCATTTGAGCAATGCAAAACACTTCACCAAACCCCACTCAAGAAGAGCTGATACAATAAGAGGCCCATCATATGAACTTTCAGTCAGTTTTATGTACATAGTTTCCCCACTTCACCTTCCTCACTTTTACTTCATATGTCCCTCACTGTACATTCCATATCCTTACTCAGAATAAAATAGTTTTCTTTTTAAAAAGCTCAGGGTTTGATTCTGCAAGATAATTCAAGGATTTTTGTTAGTTTATGCTATTTGCTTAGTTATTTTCAGTTCCCTGCTTCTTCCCTCTAAGACAGAACAGTGATTGAGAGAGTGATTACAAAGTAGTGGTGCTTATTACTGTTGCTCAATTCAATCACATCTGATGCACATTCTAAGTGGTTTCAGAACAGTAACATTTATGCAAATATCCAATGAAAAGACTGTCAATCCAGCGATCTTATCTGGCATTTCCAGGTCTGCTGCTGATCATAAGTTAATGCACTGACAATGTTTGTACACTGTATCTTTCATGATTCTCCCTCTTTACCTTCAGTTTCTGAATATACAGATTCAGATATAATTACAGTTAAAAAGTCAAACACTCAAATAGAAATGTTCAGTACTAAAATTTGTGAATTGTTTAATAGGAAAGACCAACCAAAATTTTTAATGCATTTGAACATTTTTAAATATTGCCTTTTTATTGAACAAGGTCAAAGAGTTTTAGATGATACTGTCAAATGTATTCAACCTGATGCAGGCAACCAATATGATGCACTGCAAAGGAAGGGGCAAATCAAAACTCCAAAATTTTAAGTTCCCAGAACCTTGTCCCATAGTAAAACATTAGACAATGTTTTTAATAGAAGTACCAAATAATACACAAATATATTCTTTCACAAAAAAGTACAATATTAAGGGGGAAAACAGACAATTTTTCCTTTGATTATCACTGGAATTTTAAAATATTTGCTGGAATTATATTGAATCTGTTATAGTTGATAGATTTTATTCCATTAAAAAAAATCAAACACTTCTGGATCCCACTATTACTTTAAAGTGTCAGAATCAGTTCATCTAATTCTAGGTCTTCCTACATAGTGCAGAGGGCTGGCTAACACAGTGCAACCACGATATATCGCTTTGGAGGTGAAAGGGTAGGGCTCTTGCTCTCACATGAAATCTATTGTAGGTCATCATCCTTGGAAAGATGACTACAAACTCATCCACACACCAAGCTGTTGTGATCTAAAGCTAAAGGCAGAATATTTCCTTTGATATCAAAGCAGAAGAATCAAGATATCAGTTTTTAATGGTCTATAAGAGCATGAATTCACAGATTGTCTACATAACAGGAAATATAAGGGATCACTGGAGCTAACTTCAAAGGCTCATGGCCTTTACTGATGCACGGAGTTGTTCTGCTCCAGTTAACAAACTTTCCATTTGTCTTTTTCAAATTTCAGTGAAGATTTTGTCAGCCCATTTCTTCAGATCAGCAAGGTTCCTCTGACTGGAAGCGTTCACATTCACTCCCCCAAATTTCAGGTCATCCATAAACCTGAGGAGAACGCATTCCAGCCTGTTGTTTAGGTCACTGATGAGGATGTTAAAAAGTATCAGCCCCTGTACCAGCCCACTCATAACCAGCTACAATTAATTCTGTTGACCACTATCATTTTACCCTAAAAATCATTACATCTAGTCCACGTCTCTCAAACATGGCTGTAAGGATACTGTACAAAAATATGTCAAAAGCTTTACTAAAGCCATGGTAAATGATGCAGTGCTCTTCTGACTTTCTGCAGATTTTATCTTCTGAGAGGAGGCAATAGGTTTGGTCAGAAATGACTTACCACTGATAGGTCTACACAGATTGTTTCAAATTTTGTCCCAAGCACAAATACAGGCTAGGCGGAGAACGGCTTGAGAGCAGCCCTGTGGAGAAGGATTTGGAGGTGTCTGTTGATGAGAAACTCAACATGAGCCAGCAACGTGCACTTGCAGCCCAGAAGCCCAACCGGATCCTGGGCTGCATCAGGAGAAGCGTGGCTAACAGGGAGAGGGAAGTGATTGTCCCTCTCTACTCTGCCCATGTAAAACCCCATCTGGAGTACTGTGTCCAGGCCTGCAGCCTCCAGCACAAGAAGGATGCAGAGCTGTTGAAGTAAGTCCAGAGGAGGGCCACGAAGATTATCAGAGGGCTAGAGCACCTCTCCTATAAGGAAAAGTTGAGGGAGCTGGGCTTGTTCAGCTTGAAGAAGAAAAGGCTTTGGGGAGATCTCATTGTAGTCTTCCACTTGGTGGCAACCCTTGCAAGAGGGTCAGAACTAGATGATCTTTAAAGCCCCTTTCAACCTACGCCATTCTAGGATTCTATATTGCTCCACGGACTTGAATGCGTTCTTAGTTAAAACATAGTTCAGTCTTCCTCTGCCATGGGCAGTACCTTTCTCTCCCAGACCTTGGCACTAGGCCCAGAGGCCTATAAAACTAGAAAGTAGATACTGCTAGTAAAGATTGAGACAAGAGGCACAAGATTTCCTGCCCCATTCAGCAGTGGGAGCAGTTTATTTTTTTTTCCCCATCTTCATTTTTGTTGCCAGCACACCTGTGGAAGACCTTACTGCCTCATATCTCTTGTCAACTTCATCACTGTGCAAGTTGTGGACTTCCTAATTACATTCCCATGCCTGCAGGCAGGTTTCTCTTTCACAGTCCGTTCCTGCTTCTACCTCTCATAAACTTCCTTTTCATATTTCAGCTTGGTCAGGAGTTCACTGTTCAGTTAAGCCAGTCTTCTGCCACACCTATTAATTTTCTTGTCCACTGAAATAGGACATAAATGTGCTTTGAGGTGGTTGCCCTTGATAATCAACCAATTTATTTGCCCTGAAGAACAGACTCCCATAGAACCCCAGCTCTTATTCCCTTAAATAAGCTACAGCACCGGTGAAAAACAGGGCTTACGTTCTGCTGCTTATCTTCATCACTTCACACTAGATCTTGCATTCCACTATTTCCTGGCCACTGCAGTAAAGGCTGCCAATGACTGTCATCTCAACTGGTTGTTCTTTATTCATGAGAGGCAAGCCTAAGAGAAACTCACCTAGTCAGCAATCCCAGAAGTTGCATGAAAAAAGTATCTTGTACATTATTCAGTACTTTTGACTTCCTGTCTTCTGTTGGAAAGTGTTAAGGAAAAAGCATCTCATTTTTTTTAAAGAAGTTATTTTGTCAAAGTCAGACAGTTACTTTTTTCTTTTTTTTTTTTTTTTTNGTTTCTTTTTTTTTTTTTTTTTTTTTTTTTTAAATGTATAATACTTTTCGTTTTTCAACAATATAAACCTCTGGCTTTCTAGGGAGATGTTTCATGAATAAATCTTGCTCTTTGGTTTTATTTGCATGTTGAATTGCAGATGTATTGCTTTCTGTTTCCCTCAGATGCTAGTTCAAAACCAGTATCTTCAACGGGGCTTACTATCAGCACAGTAAGTTAAGTGTGCGTGTCCTCTCCCCTCCTTAGGATCTTAGTCTAAATGAAATTACTGCTAGAAATGATTTGATGACTTTGACAGAATATTAGTTGTGAAAAGGTTATTCTTTCATAAATCCCCTAACAGAACTGAGTAAACAGAGCTATATATGGAATAGTCATTGAGGTTTTTTTAGTGAATTTACTTGATCCAAAACACTGGCTTATTGAAGTTTCATGGCATTCATTCTGTAATGACCACCAAAACTCAAGCCTAAGCAGGCACTCATGTGGAAAAGAATCAGGTTTAAGGCATCTAAATGAGTGTTCCAATTTTTGACATTTGTCACATGAAATTCTCACTAAAGAGCTGATCTTGCAATGAGCTAAATATCATGCCATAACATAGACCAGGCAAGTCTCATCAAATGATTGGGAATGCTTAAAATTCAAATAAAAAATATTCAGGGCAAGAGTCATTGTCAGTACTTTTAATCAGATTTTGGGAACTGACTTACAATATTAGGACTTTAAAACATTAACCTCTGAATAATCACACCTCTTCTACGTCTTTCCTTTTTTGTCTTTTCTAGTATATCTTGTGTTCTAACATTTACGGAGATTTTTTTTTTTGCCAAAAAGTCATTGGAAAAAGAAAACTGGACAAAAAAAAATCAGTAAATATTCAAAAGTGTAAACACTCCAAAAATTTGTTACACTTCTGTTCTCCTCAAACACCAGTGGACATTCTTTCCTTTAAACGGAGAAAAGCAAATGAATAAAAATCACTCCCAAGAAGTCACCATTATACAGGTTGTTTCCTCAGCTTTTGCAGTGGACTGAAATAATACATACTTTGCAGGTCAGTAACGATGTTGGCTAGAGATCAGTACTTCTGACACTGCCTTGGTGAACTACCTATTAATTCTGTGCTTTCTGATGTAAGGCAACATAGCTACTTGCAGGAAAACTTATAGTCAGATGTTCTAGAATTGTTCTTCTAGAGTATTGTAGATCACTTTGTAAAGTAAAAGCCTGAGAATGCTAGATAATTTCAGAAGCTCAGCGCTGGTCTGCTAATATACCAGAAAGAATGAGCAATTATGATTTTCAGCTAAGCAACATATGCTGTTTGCTGTCCTGTTCTGAACAGCTGTAGGTTAGATGCTGTTAAGATTAGGCCCCTTCTCCCCTTCATATTTCAAAATCCAAATTAAAGTAAAATAACAGCACCTGCTGAACAAAAACAGTATTTCAAAATGTGTACTTGCACACAATTACTATGAAGAGGCTGGCCACCATTGTTACCAGTCTATTCTTTCTGAATGGAAATGGCAGAGAAGTTTTCGATGCAGCTGCAGCTCTTCAATTGTATAACTAGTGCTGGCCCCAAGCCAACCCTCAAGAACTCAAGTGGCACCAAAAGATACTATATTGATTTGCAATCGAACATAATAGGCCATCAGCTTAATTATTACTGAAGTGACAAGGTTCTGGATATTTCATATTTATATTTCTGAGGCCTGTGAAAGATGAATGTAAATCTTTTAAATGCCTACATTTGCATATCTTCAGAAGGGTTGAGTGCTCTTACTGTATTCATAGCCTGTAAAAGACCAAAAGGACTGGCTATTCAACTCAGGTTGCTAGATCATACAGTCACTTACTTGCGTAAGGGAACAAGGCTATAAAACTGAACAGATTTCTACAGAAAAATATCCCCGGATCTTTTGTAGACATCAAAAACCTGTACTTGATCACTACTACGATCCTCACAGATCTTTTCCCTACTCCCCAAAATAAAAGATTGCTTGAGTATAAGGGACCGAATTGGCATTATCTGTTGGTACGAGAATTTTCCTCAAATATCTATTGGACCAAGTTATTTCTTCCCTCTAAATATCAGTGCAGTTTTATGACAAGTCTCTGCAAACAGGACTCACCAGTTAGAAGAAGCGTATGCTAGGGAAAAGCCAAAAGAGTTACTGCTAGAGAGTGAGACCAAGGCCCAGGATTCCAGTCCCATCACTGTCCAGTTGTGTCGCACTAGGCTGTTAGTTAATCTTCTCCTAGAAATATGCATCTTTTTTTTGTTAGGAGCGTGCATCACTGTCCTCAGATCCTACAATACTTACTTAGAATCAGAAAAGAATCATTAAGATATGTTGTTTTAATCCAATGAAGAATTACTTTTATTTTAATGATCCTAGAGTCAGTTACCATTTCTACACTTGTCCCCTACTATCTTCCTTACAGGTTTCCTCATAGTAAGGTCACATTTTCACTGAGCTCATATAAACACCAATCACCATTTTCTCCCCTATTTCTAGCCTTTGAATTTTATCTGTCCTCAAAAGCATTCTTTTTCTTACCATTGGGGTGTTTGCCATAAATTGTTTTCCACATATTGTATGTGGATAGCTGAAAAAAACAGTTTCTCCACTTCCCCAGGAGACATATAAGATACAGCTGGAAACATACTTATGAATATGAAAAAATGAATTTTTCTCCCACCCTAACAAAACCAAAAGATGCACTGTCATGTTCATCTTTGATCTCCTGTTAGTAACGCTATTCCCAGAGAGTTTAGGCTTTGATTGTCAAGTGTTAATGCCCTCTACTGGAGGGAATATGCCTCAACTGCTGAGAAGCATCATCCTTTCCTAACATTACCCATTTGAAGACTTCTAATCACTACCTAAAGGTCTGTTCTGAAACAGATGGCTAACAACCTATTTGCTACCTACCATTCGATTACTTCATCTTAGAATATTCCAGGAGAGGCGGGTTGCAACACACATGCAGTCACTATTTGTTACCAAAACGACTTAAAACAAATGAAGAATTCTCAGATAAGATGCAAGCAAGCAGCATTATATGAAAAACCTTGGCTTCATGCAAAAGTGCATGAATACAAGCATGGCATTGCTGTGAATAAGTGTCTATGAAGAACGATACAGATATGAGATTAGTATGAAAAGTTGTATAGTTTTTCCTTGGAACTTTGTTTCTAGCCCACATAGTAATCAACTGAAAACTGCTATATACTTTGTGACGTATGTAGTCTGTCTCCTGGAAACAGTGCTTGTTTGTTTCCCAAAGACAACAATCATATTGCTTGCTGATGAGAGACAACAAAATGAGAACAGAAACCACCATGTTGATTAGGCAATACACTCCAATCCTAACTGAGAGAACAATTGAAAGAAAATTGAATTCTTTGTATTTCCTTGGTAACAGATGCAATGACTTATGTAGAAATGTACATGTTAAAATATTAATGCACCAGTTGCTCCGAAAGTAATGCCTCCTTTATTTCTGTTGAAACTATGAAGAGCATAACACTATTTGATAGAGAAAATTCTCAGTTACAAAACACTATTTTTCAACACAGTCACCACCATTCACTATGCACTTTTGCCAACAATGAACATGAGCCTGCATGCCATGCTCATAAAAATCTGCACCAGCAGAGGTGCCCCACTGTCACCATCACCACTGCTGAAACGTGCAACCACCTCACTGTGCTCACATTCATTGTTTGATCTCCATGAATGTTCAGCAAGTGATGATGAACGTCAATGAGAGCCATTTTTCCCTCACAGAGGAATTCAATTCCATAGCTTTGCTTCATCCACACTCTAATGTTACACTGCCCCTCTGCTGCCATCTGTTGCAAGGCAAAAAACCATAAAGGAATGTGGTGGGAAGGTTCAACCTCTACTGCCATCCCACCAACATGTGCCCCTGATGTCACAGGCCCTTTCAGAGGAGTCCTCATAGAACACACAGACTTAATTTTGTTCACCTTTCTTGAAAACAAAATATAATTTCCCAACTTGAAACATTCCCCTTTTCCTTAAGGTCTTGAAAAATTCAGTTGGACAAAGTGTTTCAGAAAACAAGATCTTTTTTCACTTCTTAGACATATGACTGAAAAACACTAGAATTAGAGTTTTATTTGAACAGTCATAACTAAATGAAATATTTGAACACAGATCCCAAGAAAGCTGCAAAGAACGAACTGTTCAACTACGTCAAAGGGGCAGTCAGACCTATCACAACATGCACTGAGAATGTTTCTGTGAGATGCTAGCACAGATCAGCATCTGATCATTAAAGACTTCTGCAATTCCTGCAAAGTAGCCTTGTCTAAAGCAAGATTGATAACAATCACATGCATTATAGTCGTGTGAAAGGAGGCGAGCTGTACAGCTACCACCTGCACAAGCAATTTTGAAATGAAAGGATGTAAGGAAGAAAATTGGGCAATTGTTACTAAGTAGCAGAGAATCCAGCTGAGGATTTTGTTGATGTTAACAGGAACAACAAAAGCTCACTTAAAATACAGATGGAAAGTGTCCAGAAACCAATGAAAAAGTATCGATATTAGTAATCCATCCTGTAGAGCCTGAAGAGTAGATGTTTGTATAATACAAAATGTGGTTGATTTCTAACGACAGAAAAATAATTCTTTTGAGTAGCACAGAAAATATACACTGGGGGGGAGGGGAGGGGCGGGGAGAAAGCATGTACCTGCAGTATGACCAAGCTTTCTCTCTCAATATATTTTTATATAATAACTGGAAGTACGTGCAGCTCAGTGCAGAGCACAACATATGGTTCATAACATTATTAAACTCCATATAAAGATGGTATATTAATTACAACCATATTAGAACTCCTCTTCTCCTAGTTCAGGCAGATAAGGTGTATCTGAGGATCTGAAGCAACTGATGCATCACATCAGAACTTCCATTTTGAACACTAAACATACATTTTCAACAAGACTACATGCACAAAATAAGCTATTATCATTTAACATGAACTCTGTCTATATGAGGAGTATTCATCTGAAAATACTTTTCTGAATCAAGGTATGTCAAAGGCCTCTGTGGATGAATAAGGAGTTCCTGGGTCTTCTAGGGCACAAAAGGAAAGTCTACAGGGAGTGGAAACTGGAACGGGTTAGCTAGGAGGAATACAAAGAGGTGGTCCGAGCAGCCAGGGACATGGTTAGGAAAGCTAAAGCCCAGATAGAATTAAATCTAGCCAGGGACATAAAGGGGAACAAGAAGAATTTCTACAGATACACTAATGATAAAAGGAAGGCTAGGGAAGATGTGGGCCCTCTCCGAAAGGAAACAGGAGGCCTGGTCACGAGGGATGTGGAGAAGGCTGAGGTGCTCAATGACTTCTTTGCCTCAGTCTTCACTGGCAAAGGCTCTAGACACACCACCCAAATTGCAGAAAGAAAAGGTAAGAACTGGGAGAAGGAAGATCCGCCCACTGTAAGTGAAGATCAGATTCGAGACCACCTAAAGAACCTGAAGGTATACAAGTCCATGGGGCCTGATGAGATTCA
>WBMW01006235.1:1337959-1388673 GCA_013396635.1 Penelope pileata | reverse complement strand
GAAGGATGTGGAGCTGTTGGAGCGGGTCCAGAGGAGGGCCACGAGGATGATCAGAGGGCTGGAGCCCCTCCCCTACGAGGACAGGCTGAGAGAGTTGGGACTCTTCAGCCTGGAGAAGAGAAGGCTGCGGGGGGACCTGATAGCAGCCTTCCAGTACCTGAAGGGGGCCTACAGGAAAGCTGGGGAGGGGCTTTTTACAAGGACAGGTAGTGACAGGACAAGCGATAATGGCTACAAACTGGAAGAGGGTAGATTTGGACTAGATACAAGGAGGAAATTCTTCACTGTGGGGTGGTGAGACACTGGGAACGGGTTGCCCAGAGAAGTTGTGGATGCCCCCTCCCTGGAAGTGTTCAAGGCCAGGCTGGATGGGGCTTTGGGCAACCTGGTCTAGTGGGAGGTGTCCTTGCCCATAGCAAGGGGGTTGGAACAAGATGATCTCTAAGGTCCCTTCCAACCTGAACCATTCTATGATTTTATGTCTGACATCACAAACATAAGATATCAGGCCTCCAAAAAAAATACCAAAAAAGACTCACCAAACCTGCGGGGAAAAACATCAGATTTCTTTTGCTATCCTCAATTGACCTGGAACCAATGACATATTATTTTGAATCACAGCTTCGTTAAACTATGCTGATTGAATGGATTCTAAGTTCACTGGTTTCCCAATATTCTCAAACTTATTTCCTTAATTATGATATTGTATAACAGTATAACAACTCTGGCTCAAGGTGTTTTGGTTTAAGTGAGGGACTACACTGAGAAAGGATGCTCTGTCCTCTTCAAAACTTCCCTATGAAAGTGGTAAAAACAGAGTTAGAAGCTACACAGAGAACAAGACAGACTCATCAGATTTCCTGAATTTTAGCTAATTAGTTGCATAACTGGCACCACTATATCCCATGAAAGGGAAAGAGATGGAAGGCTGCTCTGAAGCCTGGCAATTGATAACAACCTGCAGCAGAAGTGGAGATTTCTGGAAAGCAAGGAACTCTCACTAAACCTTGTCATGAGTCTCAGCATGTTTCCTGCACTTGCACATGGCACGCAGCAGCTAGGTTTCTCCTAGTGAAACAACTACTTAAAACTTAGAGGAAGAAAATCTATTTTCTCTACACTAATTTAAACAGGAGAGATAACTAAACACAGCATGTGTACAAATATTATGAAGATGTAGGCTACAGAACAGATGCACTGCATCTCATATTCTGTTCCAGGTACAATATCTTCATTGTCTTTATTTGAATCCCCAAACTCGGACTATACATGGTTTTTAAAAATATCTTAGAGATGGAGATTCTGCCTGTGTGAAGTCTTCTAGTTTTGATGATTTCTTCTAACTTGTGTATTATTGGTTCAACTGGTTTTCTTTACAAATCCATTATTAAATGAAGGAAAAATACTAACTTCTAAAGAGTATTTCAAGAATGAACAGCTTTAAAATTGGTACATGCAGAAGAACACAAAATAAGTCAAATATAAATCAAATAGTAGCACAAAGTGGAAGGGCAAATAAGCTAGCAGGCAGAAGATTAACAGGAAAACAATATGTGATTTTTTCCATTAATATTTCTGGGCCCATTGCTTACTTAGCTTTCTAAGATACATCTATAAAAGGAGAAAAACATTTAGTATTTGTCATTTGCCCTGTAATCTGATTCCCTGTAACAATGTATTATGATGGACAGATGTTTATAAAGCAAAATAATTTTTAAAATGTTTGGATGCACCAGGATTAGCAGAATACCCAATAGAAAACCAAACAGAACCAAGTTTTTCACTTCACTCTTTATACCTACCTGCAATAACTTTGCATATTTATATATTTGTAACCCTTAGTATTCCTGCTTTCTTCTTAGGAAAAGGCAAAGAACTCTTCTGGAAAAATTCTGTCAATGTTTTAAGCATTGTACAAAGTATCTGTATAAAATATTGCACAGATACTTTACTGATGCTGACAAGTGTGAAAACTAAAACACAAAGGTAATTTGCCCAAGTTGACCTTATCTGACATGTGAAAAGCAGTTGATTTTAAGTTTGCAAAGAGATTCGAATATATAGGCGTGAATACCTTGATCAAAACAAACAAAAAAATGCCAAGCAAGAAAGGCAAAAACATTTTCATCCCACCAATCTTTCAACGAAGAGCACAGAAAATAGATCATGTATCACTGCCTTTCACTTGCCTTTCTCTTATGTTTTTTAAGCTGTCTTGTGGTTGACTAGAGCAGAGACCAGGCAGCAACTTTCTAATCATCTGAATGTATATTTTTCCCAGTTGTCAAAAACAGAAATGTCAAGGAAAGAAAAAGAAAAATCATGCAAGACAATAACTAGTCAAAAAGGATTCTAAACAGTCTGCAATAATAGAAGTCCTAGTAGATAGATATCTCACCGAATGAGATATGTAAAACAGTAGTAATTGCCTCAGTAAAAGACAAAACAATGTAACAACATTTCCACCAAAGCAAATGCATATTTGGTGTAACAAAGAGTAGGTAGTAACAGCAATTTACAGAATATAATTCAAGAAAAACTTAACAACCTTCAAAAAGAACATATCTCTAGAGCAATCTCAGTACAGATGTGGGATGTTAATGTGCCAGGTGGAAGAGAATAAGCCTTATTGAATGTCATACAGCTTATCAGCTTACTGTTTATAATAGCTAGATCCAAATACCTGCTCTGATACTGTACAGGATGGAGTTTTAGCACAATTTTAAACGCTAAGACCAAAAAAAAAAAAAAAAAAGGAAAAAAGAAAGAAAAGCCAAAGTCATCAAGGGTGTCTGAATCCCAGCTTTTTTCTGAGGGAAATGGAAAATGATGCAGAACATCTAACTAAACAAAAAGCACAGCTAGGTTAGAGCAGAATCAAGCCTGACAGTTCAAGTTACCAAAACATTATCACCCACTTCATTTTACCAGTTTCACACTGATGTACTCACTCACTGGTTTGGACGAATTTAGTGACACTAACCGTAGAGCAAAGTCCAACATACTAAAATGAGTCCTCAGGAGTTAGTCAGCCTGGTTGTGAATACTTCCACAGTACAGGCATGACTAATGACCATGTTCTATGGTGTGCGCAAATCAAAGTTTCAGGAATGTCCTGGCAGCCTTGAACTGATAAAATCCAGTTAGGTCCACAGAATTGAGTGAGGAAGATTAGAATCAAACTCAGTAAAAGTGATTCAGGAAAGTAAGAAAGAACAACATGAACATCACACAACATGAAAAGCCACAGAATTGCTTTTACCCATGTCACCTATCCCCCTGAAATATTTTAATCACTACCAGAACCATCACTATGATCAGAGACTTCACTACATAGTAATTACTGCATAGCTACCACCAAGAACACAAACTCAATTTTACTGTGTGTGGAATTTAGTAATACCACACATCTGTTCCTCAAACTACGGCAACTCTAGAAGAAATAGTTACCTTTACCACATATTATGAGAAATTATTTAAAATCTTTATTTTCAGAAGGCTGTGGAAGAGCAATGCGGAAAAAACACTTTTGGCAATTCTGTTGGCTTGGGTTAGTTGGCCTTCATTCAAATTTGAAAAGTGCTATGGTTACTTAAAATAATATCTGGAGAAAAAGAATAGGAAACAGATGCATGTTCTACAGCACATGGACCAATCTCAGGCTAGCAAAACATTTGACTATGTTGTCCTCTGTCCTAGGGGATTCTTGGATTAGAATAGAAAAGCAAATATGGTATAAATAGCCCCAGCAGGCCAGTCCATGTTGTCTCTTTCACATTTCAAAAATGCCATCCATCAACATGAACAATTGCGAGGAGTCCCAATCAGATGCACCTCTGGTCTTATAGATAAGGTCATACATCGTCTGTTATGGGGGTAGACGTGGCCACTCAACACATTATGCAATACGCTACTAACTTGGAGGAAATTTTATACTAAACAGGCACTCGTGACTGAAGTGAACAGAACCAAGAAAGAAAATTCAGACTTTCAGCACAACTTTCCTAAATGGCAAACACTGCAAGATTTAAGAACATCAAATTTCTGGAATTCAGAGAAGAGCAATGAAGCTGGTGAAGGGACCAGGAAAAAAAAAAAAAACGTGTTGGGAGTGGCTGAGGGAACATGGATTGTTTAGTCTGGAGAAGAGAAGGCTGAGGGGAGGCTTTACCACTGTCTTCAATTACCTGAAAGGAGGTTGCAGCAAGGTGGGCATTGGCTTATTTTCCTCAGATGAGAAATGATAGAACAGAGGGAAACTGCCATAGGGAAACCAGTCAAGGTTTTGATGGGATATCAGTAAGAATTTCTTCACAGAAAAGGTGGTTAGGCATTGGAACAGTCTGTGCAGGGAAGCAATGGAGTCGCCCCTTTTAATACTTGAGATGTGTGGGTATGGTGTTTACAGGCATGGTTTAGTGGCGGCCTTGGCAGTGTTAGGTTGATGGCTGAAGCTGATCAACTTTTTCAACCTAAATAATTCTATAATTATATGATTGACAAAGGCAGTGACATGAGCTTTTACCAATTAACCTCAAATATTACAAGCTGTATTGCTTATACATAGCAGGAGAAAGATTTGAGCAGATCTGTCGAGTGTAATGGCAGTCTATCCGGTTCTAGATCACATGGTGGGTTTGAATCCCATTGTAGAAGTTTTGAGATTAATTTCCTCTGATTTCCTCAGATCCTCAGCTAGAGTGAAAAGAAAAAAACAACTCAAAGTCTGTCTTAATCTATATCTCTTCAAGAGCTGGTCTTTGTATTCTTGTACACCTCAGAATGCTTTTCCTCAGATGTTGTACGGTTTTCTTATCTACTTTTTTTAAACAAGCTACAGAACAAATACCCGTGCAATGAGTAAAATTGCAAGCTTAGCTTTGCACCAAACACACAAATGTTTAACATTCAATTTACTGAACCTTCTACAAGCAATTTCATGCCTCATTTTCCAGTTCTAAGTTGCTACAATGGATATCTTCACAAAACATGAAGTAAACCTCTAGTGTTAAGTATTCATTATAAACACCCTCCTAAATTTCTTTGACCATCACAATATTTCTTTGATGTCCCAGCATTTTTACATTTCAAAGACTAAGATAACAATGTGATTTTAAGAAGTCTGGAGGGGAATAAAAACAAAATACACATCTATAGTGTGCAGCAAAGAAACTGCAATTTCTGAGACAGTTTCAGCACGTTAGTTCAATTGTCCTGACATTTTTTGATTAGTATTGGAAGGATTTTTGTTTTTTGTCTTTTTAAGTTGAGCAAAACAGGTCAGAAATTGCTGGTATTAAAAATAAAACAAATAGCCAAGTTATTGAAAATCATCAGTTCTGTTTTTTTCTTGTCATTTATTTTTTAGATCACTAGGATTGTGACAATATGAAGAACTTCTCTCACTTCAATCCTGTGGAGGATAGAAAGTGATGATGGAAGGAGTTCTGATTATTCACAGGAGCCTCTTTTTTTTTTCCTCCTACCATGCAGTCCATAAATGGGCTTTACACAACTAGACTGAGAAAAAGAGAGAACAAAGACGAATTTGAACAAAGTTAACATCTACATTTTCCCAATATATTTACATACTGAAATCCATGTATATGCACATTGTGTAATATCTGTGTGATCGATTTGCTTAAAAATTAGGATCTCTAAAAGCAGACAATTTATCATGTTGATGTGCAGGTAATTTGTGTGGCTAATTTCCATATAATAGTAGTGAAATAGGTCATATCGTTGAGAAAAAATATATCAAATTACATAAAGTTTGTTAGCATCTCACTATCTAACCACTCTGTGTTTATAGTGGTTTCCAAGTCTGGAATCTTATAGTGAAAAATAAGAGTAAGAAGTATATGGAAGCCTGTAGAAAACACACACATTTGACAATTGAAGAAAAAGCATGTACTTTGCTTTAATTACAAATGCTGAAAGAAAACAAACCCCAAATCGTCATGTTAGTAGTGTAATGATTTTGGCTGCTGAAAACAAATTAATCCATACTTGCAAAGGACAGAGAATCATATTAAATAAGTAATCAGATACTAGATATGTGGTGCCAAACAAGTACCATCTTCCAGGTTTTGCTATGTAAGGAATGATTATATTTAGTTTTACATGTGGCTAATGTTAAGACATTTGACTAGACATGAAGTGAAAAGCCAAAATACTTTACCTGAATTAGCTAAAGAACTGTAGACTTATCTTGTATGATCTCACACACTAAACCCATCAAGCAAAGATACACAGAACACCATTGCTTTCAAAAATACACTGTAGTAAAGTTTGTATATTTACAGAGATACCATCATAGACATTTCTCAACACCTCCCTGCTGTCAATGCATTTAGCCTAATAACATTTCATCATACACATTTTTCAAGTAGAAAATTAGTCATTACTCTCACTGACAGGATCACTGAGGTTGGAAGGGGCCTATAGAGGTCATCTTTCAAGCTCACCCCACTCAGGAGATTCCTATTACCTAAATCTCTAAGAGGCAAGTGATGAAATGAAAACAATGAATCTGCAGCATTGTCAAGTTTATTGCAAGATTTTGTTTTTAGTTCTTTGTCCTGTGCCACGTCCATCATTCATATCTTGCCACTTCCAAGGGACCTTAGTATCAAGAAGCAAGCATTATTATTCTGTAAGTCAGAAAAGAAAGAAATATATGGATTTATACCTTGATTCAGTTCAGCAAGATAGTTGCAGTATTCTGCTGTTAAGAGAATCTCTCTCTACAATGTTATGCCTAAAGACTTAACCCTGATGTATCCTACTTTCTCCATTCTTAAAATATTTGTGTAAACAGACTGATTCAGTAACAGATGCATGCAAGGAGACTATAGAACAGGGTCCATCATTTAAAGAAATTCTGAGCCAAAGATTTACTCCCGTAGAGCCTAAGAAATGTGACCTAAAGACATCTTATATCATCTGTCAGAACGATATTGTATGCATTTCTTGTGGAAGCGTGTTCTTTACAAATGTCTATTTCCATCTCCTTGTAATTAAAAGTCACAAAGTCATATTTCATCTCAGCGATTTTTATAAAGTACCTAGAGTATCAGGAGGGTTTTTCTCTGTATCCCAAGGTGGAGAGGGGAAGGGTATTGAGAACTGATATTGAGAATTGTAACTATGTTACGAGAATGCATGAATCAGCAAAATCTAACTTCAAGACTTAATCTCTGTATATAATTAATGTATACTCCTATGCGTATATTCCTCAGGTAGGCAGTTCTGTTGGTTAAGTACCTGCTGGAGCATTCAGAATTTTTTAACAGAGGAAAACAGTTTTCATCTTTACCTTACAATTCAAATAAATATTTTAATAATAGATTACAAGTAAAGAAGACAAGGAAAATAGACAAGATAATAGATTTGATCAAAGTTATGACAAAAACCTAAGACAAAAAGAGTAAGTTTATAACTCAAAACTATTCTTAGAGAATAGCTTGTGTCAACAATTTTGTGTTTCAAATGCAAATCGTGTCCCTCATTAAAGACAGTGTCGTGATAGTTCTCTACAGTTGACTATTTCCCTTTGAATGTTCATTAGTTTTTGGGTGGGTCACAAGACAGCATTGCACTCCCAGATTTCTGAACTCCCAGAATCTCTGATGAAAGGTAAGAATAAGCACAAGATTACAATGATACATCTATTCATGGACTGGTTTATGGTTCATAATGAATTTTATTTGATCAGAAGAACATTTTCCTCTTTTTCTGAGCATATTGATATATTTATATTAAAAAACCAAAAAACAAAAACAAAACCCACTAAAAACTGCTCCAACACTGTGCGGAACCAGTAACTCAGCTGGTTCAAGCTGAGGAATTATTTTTATAACTCTTATTCAAATTCTGCTTAAAGAGTGTATGTGACCCAATATAGCGATTGCCCTAAAGAGCAATGGAAAGGAGAAAATAAATGAAAAGAAGAACATTTTCAAACCAAAATAAAAATCAAAAGTCATTTCAAAGTATTTTAAATGATTCCCCAGTGTATATATATACACGTACATACATAAATATATATATATCCCAGTAATATTCCCCTGTGCAGTAATTTCACTGTCTCTGACACTTCACTGTGCCTTGTTCTGGTTTACAAACATCATTTCAAAATTATTTCAAAATCTATTTAATCTCAGTCACACAAAACACAAAGTAAAAGAAAAGAAGTATGATCACATGACCACTTCTTGTGCTAAATCATACCTACATGGCTGAAGATGGTGAAAGAAGTTGACTCGAAAAGTTAACAGAAAGCTGGGCTAGAATGAGCAGCACTTTTGGCCACACAATTTTGTCACGGTATCAGTTTTTAACAGTCTCTTATCATTATTTTGCTGCTTTGAAGAAAGAATAGATATACAAACAAGATTTATTTAGAATAGAAACACTGCTAGGGCAAATGTATGCATTTTTTCCTAGTTTCTCTTAAGATTATACAAATTTGTATATTATTTCATATAGAAATTTGGTTTCATGAATTCAAATTCTATTTCAGGAAGATTTGTCTCCAAGCTCTATTTATTAATTTTTTTTTATGAACCAAAACCTTTCAGTCAAAAAAGGGCTGACTTATTTGTGGTGTTTTTCAGAGTTCCTTGGTTTGGCACTATGTAAACACAAATTATTACACAGCTGATTACTTTGGCACCAGGTACAAGAAAAGCATACTGTGATTAAGCCAAGAGCACACCTATGAATTTCTAGGTTTGGCCATCGCTCTCCTAATTAACAATGGTCAGAGATTTGATAATACAGTCTTTTGAGGAACAAACTTTGAGGTCCTTAAAAGCTACACCTAGATACTCCAACTCTCCTGATCAAAAAAGCAGAGTGGAAAGTACAGCATAAGAAATGACACATCCTTCATTTCCAACTCTAGAGATATCTTCCAGCCACTAGCCTGCCTGAAGAATGATACATTCAACACACTGTTCAATTCTTCCCACTTCATATGTTGCTAACTGCCATGTGATGACTTAAAAGACAACACTGAAGGTCATACCAACTTAAGCAAATTAAAAATAAACTTCCAAAGATAAAATCCTTTGACCCAGACAGCTCTCCCAACAACTGTCTTGCAATTTGAGATAGTTGCAGTGTGAACTCCTTTATTGCTGGAGGCATTCAAGGCCAGCATGGATGGGGCCCTGGGCAGCCTGATCTAGTAGTTGGCAACCCTACCCATGGCAGGGTGTTTGGAACTGGATGATCTTTAAGGTCCCTTCTAACCTAAGCCATTCTGTGATTCTATGACTGTATTGTTGATTTTGAATGCAAACAGATGTTTCTCCAAGGACCAAAACTGTCACATATAGTTCAAACAGATTTTTCAACACAATTGGAAAGAAAGCCAAGCACTGTTCATTAGTGTCCTCCACTGTTTGAGGACTCTTTGTATGGATTTAATGATTCTATTTGACTGCAAATCCAATTTTATTTGAAAGGCTGGTCCTTGCCCTTGACATTCTTCTTCAGATTATGCTTTGGACTAGAACAACCTAGAAGGTATGCTTTGTAGAACTAACAATTAAAGCATATGGATGAACCTTCCAGAAGTGTTCTGCTTCAACAAACTTGAAATTTTGACCATCAAAACAGATATTTCTTGAAGAAACTTTACATATCCATACTTCAGAACTTACTGATAGTAACAATAATGATGATATAAAGCTGACAGATGGACATTAAACAAAAATTGTTGAAGCTGTAAACAGTCCAGAATTTGTTGTTGGCTAGGTGATTCTTCCTGTAGTAGAATTATGAAAGAACCTCTGTCCTCTGAAGTGGCTATAAATATCTTCTCTTGTATAAAAAGTAACATATAGACAAGTCACCAATTATTGGTAGGAAATTTCTTGCACTTAAACGCGACTATAAAATGACAATTACCTTCTTGCTACAACAAATACTCAGTTTGAGATACAAGCACCAAATTTCGCATTAAGCAGCATCTAACCACCGTTCACTTAATGATGAATAAGGTTGCATTTTCCACATTTATCTAAACAATAGATAATGGATCTTCATCTGACAAGTTGTTCTGCTGAGAAACAGAAAATATATAATACTAAGTTGAACAGTCTTATGCTGGATTTCTGATTCACAAGAGTCTTTTCTTTCCCTATCACCTCCAACATCCCAGAAGTGATGATGTTCAAATACTCAAAACAAGATCCCCTTCAATATCTTTACCTCCACATACATTCTACCAGTGTTGTTAACGGGTTCCTTCTGTACTGTTTGATTTAAAAAGTCAAAAAAAAAAAAAAAAGTGGGATAATGTCTGAAATTCTTTAATTATATTACTGGCACATTGACTCAAATCAGCTTGTCAACAACACTGTAAATGAGCTTTGATATATACCCTACATTAACAAACTCAAGTGATGTGTTTCAATGAACATTTTCAATTGATCCTGGGGAATCCATAACAGGAGTGTGCACTGAATTATGCTGTCAGTCCTCAACAATTAACCATGGGTCAGAATTGTTGATGTATATTCTTAGACTACGCTCCCCATTTCCTTCAGAAACCATTGACATTACTCCTGTCCTGAAACAAATGGACTGTTTGGTACCAGCAAATGAAAACCACAAATGCTTTAAAAACGTGGAATATATTGGAAAAGTAAATCTGCTGGCACGAAACAGAGAATTCCTCTCAGTGAAGTCTAATTTATGATTTTATAGGTGCTTTCTGTTAAATGTATGCAGACTTTTAAGAATAAAGGTTTATTTTCTTTTCAGGAATTTGAACCCCATTCTTCCACCTACACACACAAGATTAAATCGAATTAAGATTTTTTTCCTGATTTTTTTTTTTTTTTAAATTATTAATTTGTCCAACTTGTAGTTTTTCCCTGACATTCCACTTAAGCTCTTGGTACATAAATTCATTCTAAATGTTTTCACAGCTGCTCAGAAGGTGTTGATTCTTAGTGTCAACTCATTCACTCAATTTAACATAATCATTCCCTTTTAATGAAACAGTTAACAGGAGACTGACAACCATCATTTTACTGATGGGGTCCAATAGCTGGGAGAGTCATAGGTGACAGTGGTGTAATTACCAGGCCTGGCAGACTTTGTTCACTTTTTCCCACCTTTTTAGGCAGATGAAGCAGTATCATGCAATGTCAACAATCAAAATGGAAATGTAGGCAGTGTGAAGACCTGGGTGAGTAATTACCAGAGGCTGCAGACCTGTGACTACTCCTGGTGTGGCAGGCCTGACAAGGTGTGGATTGTTTTTTTATCCCCTAGTGCGAATCTGGCTGTCTTACTGTTGATAGATCCAGGCAGTGGTATTAATACACCAGCAGGAGCTAGTTCAGCTCTTGACAATGCATTATCTTTATCTGAAAGAGAAGTCAGCCTGTTGTTAAAAAAGTCATTCCTTTTGACTTATTTCTATTGAGGTTGGAAAATAGTGTACAGCTTGAGAAGTAAGAGTTTATCATGAGAGATGGTTTATACTTACAGATCTAGGTTTACTGTATATTTGTCTTTCCAAGTTGGAACAAGTAGGCCTGCATTGTTTAAAAAATGTTCAACTGACTACTCCTGTATGTAGGCACTAAGCTTGTCTTGCTCTGTTTAAATTTTTTGGACCTGTGAACTTCACATCAGTTTCCTGTCATTTGACCTGCCAGTAAATTCCACTGGAAATTAGTGATGACTACTGATAGTGAACAGCAATTAACTGCAATGCAGGCTTGGATAGCAGGTATAGTTAGCACTCTGTACGTTGACTAGGTGTTCAGTAATAGCTGACAGTGTTTTAACAGCCTGTAAACTATTAGTTATATTATTGCTGGGAGCACTTGATATTTTACATTCAAATTTTAAATATGAATATACACAACAATACAGGTTTTATTCCCTAACTGGATGGGTAACTCTTGTATCAAGACTATGATCGTCTGTAGATCTAAACGCTATTTTCAATAGTATTAACTTCTCAGCCATTTAATACTCTCTCATGCAAGATCTGTTTCCTCTGCTCTAACTGTGGGTTACTCCTGGGAATACTTGACAACCAGTTTCAGACACCATAAGTCAATCTGGCAAAATCTTATTTAAACTATTTAAAATACCTCTATTCATCTTTACTTCAGTGGTGGAGTAGTGCTAGCAAGTTGATGAAGGTGGTGCTGAACTTCAAGAGAGTACTTCAGATGAAGCTAAAAAGACAACACATCCGTGATCTTATCATGGAATCACAGAATTGCTTGAGTTAGAAGGGACCTTTAAAGGTCATCTGGTCCAACTCCCCTGCAATGAACAGGGACACCTACAGCTAGATCAGGCTGCTCAGAGCCCCATCAAGCCTGACCTTGAATATCTCCTGGGATGGGGCATCCACCACCTCTCTGGGCAACTTGTTCCAGTGCTTCACTACCCTTATTGTAAAAAACTTTTTTCTTGTATCCTATCTAAATCTCCTCTGATCTTGTCTGTGTAAAACCGTTTTGGAAAACAGGTCACTGGATACTGAGTTACTGGGCGTTTCAGAAAAGTTTACAGATTAACTACACTTGTGAAGTTATTTTGCTAGTATCATACTTGTAGCATAACATATAGAATTTTAAAATGCTCTTAATCACATCTGAATGATTTTTTGCATTCAAATTCCAATGTTAAAGTGAACAATTTCAAACTTTAAAAATACTGGACAAAGATCAGTATCTACACACCTGCAAATGTATGCCTTAAGATGATCTTATACAATAATTCATTACAAAATATAAAATGATAACACAAGTGGTATCATCCAAAACTGATGTACAAATTTAGTGCTGGTATGTCACATACGCAAAGCCAATCTTGTTGAAATAAAACCCAGTACTAAACTTCGTATCCCTCAAAATTTTACATCCTATTGAAAGGAAATAACGTTAAAGAAAACCTAATCCTGTGATCTTTTCACATTTGGCTGCAGATGTTATGTCATTTTTAAGAGAAATATTTGCCTTCGTTCTTACTCAATCAAACAGTTACTGAGCCAGACACACTGCAGTCTCCTTGAGGAAAATATAATACCCTGTTTAATTGAATGCCTGACACTTGGGATTGAACTGCTGGGGCAAGCCTGTACATGCATTAGTCAGAAGCAATATTAAAAACAGACTCTATCAAATAGCAGAATAGAAACATACAACAACAAAAGCTGATAATCACTATGGAGAACTTCTGATGATGGATGTGAAAGCATACTGGAAAAAAATGCAAATGAAATCTATGCAGGAATGCAAAGAAAGAAATAATTTGACACCTACAGGCTATAATAAGATCTCTGATTGTTGGTATCACACCTGTAGACCTCTGAACTAGTATGGTAGGAATACAGTGCCATGACTCATTCATTGTAATAAACATATTGCTGACTGATGAGAAACAAAGTAATTTGTATCTTCTATTTAAAACTTCAGTGAAATGAAGGGTAATTAGGCACCCTCTGCTGTGAAGCGGCAGTGTGGTCTCTTATGAGATGATGAGTGCCCACAACTTGAAATTCAATACAAAAGTTACATCTCTGTGGCTATTATCAATACTTATCTGGACAAGTTTCCCTTGGCATCTTGCGACACCCAAAACATAGCTATGATTCAACACCAACTTTATCATTTGTTCCCTGAACCTAGTGTAAAAAGTCATTTAAGGAGATTAATTAGGCCCCAAGTATCACTAGTGTGAGGAATAAAAGCAGGAACATATGTCAGCCAGCAAAAAGAAATATAAGAAAATTAAATTATCACATCAGTTACACAAGCCTATGAACGAATTATTAGTTTTTTCTTATATAGACTTCCAGACTTAGACCTACCCAAGGGAAAATGACAGCAGGAGTAGCTGCTTTAATTCATTGTTTGTTATTTGAACTATTGGTATAACAACATGAACTGTGAAAAATTTATTACAAATTTTACATATTAACTTTTCTGGATGTTACTTGAACAAAGTGAGCTCTGTTTACTATTTTCCTGTCCTGCACTTTCCACAATAAACATGAAATAATACAAGCTACCTAATCTTCCAGACAAAGAGGCTGAGCTACTGTACAGATACTGTAAGCCTGCTGGGGGCAAGGACATACGTAGGCGTTAACTCAGGATGCTTAATGTTTATTAGCCCATAGAAATTTATCTATCACAACTACAGAGGTGAAAGAATCTAACATATTATATTGTAGACATAGATTAAACAAGTTTCAAAATTATGCATGTGAAAATGATTTCTTTCCATGCTCTTCATAAGCTTTTTTTTTTTTTTTTAAAAAAAATATATACACACACCTACTTTAAAGTCTACCTTGATAGTCCTTGCAAACCTATTGTTTCCAAGTTTGTCTGTAACGGAACTATTGTTTCCTTGGAAAAGGCATAAGAATATGGCCACATGTTAGACAACCCTTTAAATGACCATAATCTTAATTACTGCAATCAAAAATCTCTACCAAGGGGAATATTATAGTGATTTAGTTAATAAAAACAAATTATGGACCTCAAATGGAAATACCTTGTGGTATTTGAAAGTCTTAAGAGGTTAAGACACTGGTAGTTCAATTTCTGAGTCCTCCACTGCTCTCTTTGCTCTACTTCTTAAAATTCATTTAGAATAAAGCCAAATGAAACAATACTGCACTGACAAGATGAACAGAATTTGGTTGCCTAAATGCAGGGTTCTTTGGGAAGAAAGGAGGTTGGTTTGTGCTGGTTTCTACACAAACAAGTCCTCTCAGCTCTGGGAAGGCTAAAATTCAAAAACCATCTCTCTCTGATTTGAGAACACCAGACTCTACTTCTGTCACCTACCCCCTGCTTGAGGGATCCAGAAAACTAGGTTTAACTGAAAAAACACAACAGAGCAAGCATCCTCTGCAGTGCCTAGTAACACTGAAAAGGATACCCAGAAATTATATTTGCTCTTACTTCTTTCCTTTCACAACGCTGATGAAACTTGAAATCGAGTCCTACTCTGACTCTTTTCTATGCACTGTGTAAAAATGTACACACGTGCATCTTAACAGAAGATTCAATGCTGCAGAGTAAGACATCTGAAACTTAACACTGCATTAAGCTTAAAATTTAACATCAATTATCTATGTGAAAAACATAACTAGTATAAGTACATACATTATTAAATAACAGAGGCTTAATGAACTTAAGTAATTAATACCTGGAAATGACCTTACATGGCAGAGAAAGAAAATATATAATTTATATAGCACTTCATATAGCAGAGGATGAGAGGAAAAGACACTGAAAAGGGAAAATACTTGTCTGAAGATAATCACTATAAATGGGTTAATGCACATATTGTGGAAATTAGCATCTTTTACTTTACACAATTCTAGTTGTTGAATAGTTTCATGCTGTTCACTGTACCTGTAAGTCTGTAGGCAAGATTGACTTCCTTTCTGAAAACTTGGATAGCGATGCGAAATGAACCTGTATCTTGCTTTGAACAGGGGACAGATTTCTTCCCCACCAGACTGTTTCTGATGTAACATTAGAGCACACAAACCAGTAGCAACCAGGATTTAACTTTTTTCAAAATCTGTGTTTACAAAAAGTCTTCCAGTTTTCACACATAAGTCTGATATAAACGTCAAGTATAGGCTGCAAACATGAAACATGAAAATAATTTAAAGCATTGTTTTCAAGTCAGAAGAAGAAATTGTTCCTGTGAATAACATTCTGATCACAGTTATATTTATGCATTCAAAAGTACAGTAAGAATGGATTTTTAACAGTGGAACAAAATCATATGATTTATTAAGAAACGAGTATATATCAAATGATTCTGTAAAACCGTAATTAATTGATTCATGTGAAAGCAAACCTGTCAAACTGAAATACTCTGGATGGATATAAATATTTCACCCACGCTTTATGGATTTTCTTAAACTCTTCCCTTTATGCTTTGTGATTCATCTACATGAAATTCTTCTGCATTGCCACCACTGTTTGAGACCTATTATGATTTGCTAATCAGCAGTTGACAAGGAAAAGCGGAAAGCAAGGACACAGTCTAGGCTTAAGCAGGTTCATTCTATTCATGCAGTTTCCTTCCTACCTTTGAGTTTATTTTACAAGTATCTCAGAACATAAAAGACTTTTTTCTGTTCCATATGAAATGTATGTAGGTTGATCCGAAAGTAATGCCTCCTGTATGTTTCCATGGAAATTGCCAATAAAAAGACCACATTAACATTATTTGCAGAGCAAATTCTCAGCTAAAAAAGCACCCTTTTTCAACATAGCTACCACTATTAGCTATGCACTGTCACCAGCGATGAACAAGAGCCTGCATGCTGCGCGTGTAGAAAGCTGTATGGCTGTCTGGAATCTGGCTTGTCTTTCACATTGCTGTCAACACTGCTGAAATGCACCACCCATCATCTCACTGCTCACAGCTACAGTTTTCTCCCTATAAATGTACAGAAAGCATTGACAAATGGTCAATGGGTACCATTTTTTCTGCATGGAGGAAATGAATTATGCACCTTTGCTTCATCTGCACTTCCATGTCAGACGCCATTTTGTCAGACTGCCCCTCTGTTGCCATCTGCCACATGGCAACAAAGTGAAATGGAATATTGGTGGGAAGGTTCAGTCTCTGCTGCCATCCCACCAACATCTGCCTCTGACGTTGTAAGCCAACATCACGAAGTAGGAGGCATTAGCTTCGGAGCATCCCTGTATATTCATACAATAACAAAGGAACTACCTTGAGTATTTTCAGAGAAATTGTCTGCTTTTTTCATTTTTGAGATGTTCCTTGCAAAAGTATATTTAAGTGGCATTTAGTTTCTACAAATCTATCAGTTTTTAAAGAGTATAATATGTAACAAAAAAAAGAAAAAAAAGCTTAACTGTTGCATAGTATTATGCACGGTATTATGCAAAGTTGAATTCTATGATCACTTTTTTCTCTAAAGGAAAACATAACACAATAGCTGGTGTATATGGACACATGATTCATCTCTTTTAATTAGATGCTAATTAATGACTCGCTGGCTTTAATCATATCAGTCTGGTAATACTATTTATGCCACACAATAATGATCTACTTTAGAAGAAATGAACGTGGCACATGTTGACATAGGAACACATCCAGCCATAATTCACTCTGTGTAAATATATCCACCCATACTTGGATTCAGAACAATTTGAAGAGATGCTAACTTAGTGGATGGGGTGGAAGGGAGGAGCTACAAAACGGAAACAAAGAAGTATATGGTTTTTTTTCCCACCAAATCTCGGCATCTTCACAGTTTATATCACAAGTACCTATCAATATATTTTACATTCAAACAATAAACTTAATTTGTTAATGCTGGCAATGTTAAAGACAGAATCATACATTTAATTTTCATGAAATGTATTCAGATGCTAAAGCAGAAAATTTATATTGTATGTATATTAAATGGTGGGTAATTGACAATAGATGACGATTTTGAAATTACCATTACATTGAAAGGGTATTTCAAAATGGTCACAGAGCATATTTCAACTGTTCTAAGAGCATAATCTTTGCACACCAGGAGGAATCAGATGGGTATAAAGTCATTCCCACTTTGAAATAACCTGCGTTTATCTTAGTAGTAGGTTGTTGTTTGGAAAAAAAAAAAAAAAAAAAAAAAAAACAGANAAAAAAAAAAAAAAAAGCTGAAGTGCCCAACAGATTGCTCCTTCAGACATGGTAGCATTTCAGAATGTACGCACGAAGCTCAAGTTTTTCACTTCAATGTACGAGTTTGCTGATTTCTTTGAACAAAGCCTCTGCAAGCATTCATTGCTTATGATACTTTTTGAGGTTTATTTTATGTGAAACCATATAGATTTCTTTATAATGTATTCAGAAATTTTATTTGAATGCTGTTTTATAATTTATTCATACAAAGCTCTTGGCTCATCTTGCAACAAGGTATTAAGAGGAAGACAAGGAGCATCTTTGAAGTTAGATTCCTAAAATCATTGCAGGTATCACTGACTGGGTTCAAAAATAGTCTCATCTGACACCAAGATTGCACAATAGTTTTATGAGTTATGTAAACTGAAACACCAGGAAGCATGGGCAAGATTAAAAAAATTCTTTATAGAAAACTCCTAGGTGTTTAAGAGCACAATTTATTAAACATCAACAGAATTCCTCCCCAGTCATTAAAATACAAATGAAAGTCCTATTATTCCTAGTACTTACAAAAAGGTAGAGCGGAGAAAAATGTTTTTCACCACTCCTTCTCCAGTTAGGTACAGCTTCTCAATTATTTAGAACAAACGATATAATTGAGATAATCAATATAATATAATTTTCCCTGTCGTCTTGTTTTTCTTGCAATTGCAATTACAATCATTTACTTCAATACTTCAAGGCAGAAAAATGTCACGTCTGTGAAACAAGATTTACTTTTTCCTCACATACTCATACATGCTTTCACTGAGCTTCAAGTAACAGTTGTAACCATTCTCACTGTCCAAGCAATCAGTTCAGAAGCTACCATGTTAAAAATAATTTAATGACTATTTCTTGTTTTACAAGGTCCAAACCATTGAAAGCAGCCTGTGTTCTGTCAGAAGAATCTGCAGTTTACAGTAAAATGGACTGTCTGTTCTCTGTACATTCCTTGCACAATTACTTCCATCTTTATTAGAGTATTTCTGTGACTTGGTGTCTGCTCTCTTCTTTTAGGAAGTTTACCATGAAAGATGGTTGCTTCTAGTATCAGAATTTTACCAGTTAACATGTCTACTATTCCATACTTTGTTTTTAATCACTCTACTATTTCTGTTCCATTGTTTTCACTAGGATTAAATATTAAAATAGCAATATATATAAAATTTCACTTGGTCTAACTTTCCCATAAGTTTTCTAGCATTCTATACTAAATGGTAAAAAGCAAATTAAGCAGCATTCTTAATAAGTTGAAAATTATTTTCATGTGTCCTAAGCATTAGGAGATTGATAATCCACTTAAAAAAAAAAATGGTAACACCTGTCTTAGGGTTCATTATATGAAATCATAAAATGGATCAGCTTGGAAAGGACCTCAAAGCCCATCCTGTTCCAACTCCCCAGATCATTCACTTCAAGGAAAAACATTTAGAGCATTAGATCTTCAAGGTTCTGGAGAAATGGGAGGGAAAAAAAAAAAAAAAACCTTAAGTTTTCAGTTACATTTAAATAAATACTTCTTAATTAAAAATATTCAAGATATTGCTGAATGTAGCAGGTCTCGTTCATGTAACTAGTTCCATTACTCCAGGGGAAAAAGAAAAATAAATCACACTGCAGTAGTATGAGGAACTGATGTTAGGCCAGATTCTAAATACAAATATTTAATAAGATAGCCTGTCATCTAAACACACAACTGCAAGCCCTTGTGAGGTCCATTTAGCTTTCTACCATTTTATGAAGTTAGAGTACTTTGCAAATTAAATCTGTCCACTAAGCCTGAATAAAAATAAATAACGTGGCGTTCTTTTCATTGGGTTAAAACAACAGGAGATGTTATAACTGTAGCTGGGCCAAATGAGCTCTGAAGAATTGAAATTTTCCCTCTTAAAAAGCACTGTTGCTTTTGTATAATGAAGATGCAGTATACATAATGTTTTCTTGCCTGCTTATGTTGAGTTAGTTCTTATTGCACTAAGCCATGTAACTTAACATACCTTAACACGTAAAGTGCCTGAGTGATGCATTTTAAAACAGTGTGCAATTTTAGCTTACTTCCTATACTAGACTTCATAGATAGAAAAAAAAACATTTGTCTTTTCTAGTTATAATCCTAGACAAACTGCAAACTCTCTCTTATTTAATTGTAAATACAAAGGAGCACAGATTACAGGTAAATTTAGCATTTCATACGCAGGACCAATTGCTGCGCAAATGAATGGACAGCCAACTGCTCACATATAGTTTTCTTCATAAGCAAAACCTTGGTAAGCATACTGTGGCTTTTCAAAATTAAAAAGAATCATGAACTGGTACACAAAAGTATACTTCACATTAAAATGTGATATTGTGAGAAAATAGTGATGCAAGAATCATTCCTTCTGCTGAAATAGAGAACATAACTAGACTACAGGAACATATATTTTTAGATAGACAACTGACTTATGTAGATACACTATATACATTCCCAACAATTTGGCCATGGTTAAAGGGTATTTATATTCTGATGTGGCTAAAATTGAACATGTCAACACTAATGCATTTTTCTAAGAGAATCACTACTTTCACCATAATTTCCATGGAAAATTTGTGTGCACATGCAGTAATAGACACATTTATAACATCAAAAGGATTCAATTTTCTTTTCAATCATACTACAGTATGAATAGCTTTTCCTATTGAATTTAACAATAAGGCACATTACCACAGTCTAAAGGATGGGGTACTTCTGCTTGCTCTTATGAAATTATGTCAAACAATATATAATATATCTCACAATAGTCCTGGGTTAACTGCTCCTTTATATAGGTTTATTTCTAATACATTTGTGTCAGCAGATTCTTATTATTATTATTTAAATTTGTAAAATCAGCATTTCAAACTCTGCACAACTCTGTACAATATTAGCAGAGTATTTAAATATTATTTAAAGGTATTCAATGACTTTGTATTAAGAAGGTAAAAACACCTACTTAGATGTATAGATCTGTTTTTCTAAATACTGACAGTCACATTACCTACTCATGTACATCATAGCCTGCATGTCACTGCAGTGTAGCTATACAGTACTCACGAGAGACAAAGGGAAGGTTTTATCTATGCACTATCTCAATCCTGCATACCTTATGCGTGGCAAGAAGAAGAGCTAACAATAAAACTAAAAGAACAAATTGAGCCCTAAAATACATTTTGTGTGAATTACACATTTATTTTGCTGTCATGAAAGGATTCTTTTAAAGATTTCTCTAGTCAATGAAAAGATTCAGCCTGTGAGAGTCCAACACTTAAAGTCTAAACTGCCACGAAGTGTTATGGGGTACATTTAAAGGCTGTACAGGCTAGAGCAAGATGGAAAGTTTCCCTAGTAATCAAAGAATCATTGACATGTTCTCAATTTTCATATTTAGGCTTTATTTTATAAGCCATATGAGACAGAACATGTGATAGGACTGTAAATTGCTTAGAATTAAGGCCTCTTATACAGGTGCTAATCATGCTCAACAGGTGACTGGCATTTGGAAATGCGAGCCCTAAGGAATGTATCTTACCTATAAAGAATAAGCAGAGAATCACAGTGACCTGATGTGATTAGAGATAATTCCTCTTACCTTTTTCCTGCTTATGAGTAAAAACTGACCTATATAATCCAATGCTACCTGCCATCCCTCTATTGGTGCTTTATTCTTTATCAGTGCTGAGCTCTGCTCTAATGGGATTAAGCCAAGCAAAGTTTCTAAATAGCTTGCAAGTTTGCAGCTGTGAAAAATCCCAGATTTCATACATTTAGAGAATTATCTTTATGAACCATAGGCTTTTGTGGGATTTTCCTGCTTGTTTTAAAATGTTTTCAGTAGCAGGAGATCCTTCTTCAGTAGCTTTTTCAGACTTTTGTTATCACCTTCCTAGAAAAAAGCAGTATTCGGCATGAACCCATTTGCTAAAAGCATGTGCTCTTACAGATAACTTAGTATATAACGTGCCCTCCTAGTCCCTCACCCTGTCTATCACTGTGTTCTTCCAGTTTTCTATTAAATTAGGATTGAGACAATGGTGAACTACACTTTTGAATCCTGAGTCCAAAGAGGCCTTGGAGATCTCTTGCAGCTACTGCTCTGTTATGGAAAATGAGATGCGAACCATTCTGCACAGAAAACTTTCTAACTACAGCAGTGCTGTTGCAACAGTATCTTCACTCTCATCGATCCATTCCTTATCACTGTCCTAACTAGATTTTTCATGTAGCACACACATCACAGCATTCATCTTCTTCCATTTCCATTTCTATGTATATCTCAAGATATCATTACAAGCTTTGAACGTCCTACCAGTCATTATTAGGACAAAGGGAAGTGGGGGACAGATCACAGTAACACAGTCTGGTGACTGTGTTGTCTACCTTTTGGACTCACTTCAGTAGTCAGTTAACTTTTAGCCATTCATTTCAGTGCAAAAAACTTGGAGACTGAACTCTGGAGG
The DNA here is from genome assembly GCA_013396635.1 of Penelope pileata. Lineage (NCBI taxonomy): Eukaryota > Metazoa > Chordata > Aves > Galliformes > Cracidae > Penelope > Penelope pileata. The sequence goes on along the minus strand of WBMW01006235.1, from coordinate 1,366,488 downwards.
GCACTCAAGTGAATTGCTGCTCACTTGACGTTCCCAATCTTAGCACAGGTTATAGTTTAGCCATTATCTGTTTCACATTGGAATTTGTTATTTGAAAAAACACTACTAGTTCTAAGATTCAGTCAGATTGCTAAAATATCAACTGCACCTTACAGCACAAAGATTACAAATTGTCAGTTCTGACAGCTAGTTAAATTATGTAGAAAAACAAAAGAACAAATTGCTTACTAAAAATAAAAAATGAAATCAAAAGAAATGGTAAGAAATTGTGCACCTGAAGGGATGGAAAAAGATGGGCTAGGCCATAGATTATAGATTGTTGTGTAAACCGATTCATCTGTTTGGCTGTGAATGGGCCAAACAGAAGATAACAACACTGTATCATATCTTCACTATGAAGGAATAAGTTTGGAAACACTGTTTGAAAGACTTGAAACTCTAGGTTTTGATGTGGGAGAATGAAGAAAACAGGCCGCAGCTTGCAATTTCTACAGTACAACTTATTATTGTTCCAGACAGTTGTAAGGAATACCTAATACAGCAAATAAACTAATTTCACTCCTGAATACAACAGAATTGCAGAGAAACAACTCAAGAAGCTAAAGGAAACAACCTTTAATGAGTTTCAATATCACGTATAACAGGTTCTTCAGATTTGTCAGCCAAGCCTGCATTCATTAAGCATGTGACTTCTGTAGGAATCCTTTTCACTGCTAGACTACATTAACATGATCTTAATTTTTTTTTTTTTTTAAAAAAAAAATTGTTTTAGCAAGTAGGAAAAAAGCTAAAACTTGCATTTAAAAAAAAAATAATGAAATTATGCAATATTTCCCTGTGTCCTTTTCATATTCAGTAAGAGGCTACAACAGATGATTCCTTTACTTGCTTTAGAATCACTTCAATTAAGTTATGCTCTAAAATAACAGCAACATCACCACTTCTTTTGATCATAAGCCTAGTAAATAAGCATCAATTAGTTAATAAATTTTGCCAAGATGATCCTCCAGAAGAGCTTTGTACTGTTTGAAGAAAAGGAAAGAGAAGACAAAGTATTTTGATCATCTGCTAAGCACAGAATCTTCATGACTTAAGTCCAAAAAGTACTCCCACTGCCATTTATAGCAATAATATTTTTAATTATTTAAATGTTTACTTAGGGATTCATTTCTTGTGTTATTCTCTCTGAAGTCAACACGAGGCCTCAAGTCTGCAAACATTTGTTCAGGGACTTAAAGGCAAACGGTATTTTCACCACTGAAGCTAAATCAGCATAATGTACAAAATTAGGCATATAAATTATACCTGCACAATCCCAGATCTTAACTCCATTTCTTTTTATGTACGAGTCATATCAAATAGTGAAAGAGCAAAGACACAGCAGTGGGAAAGAAAAGTGCCTATGCCATGCCTACAAGCAATTGTAGTCACTAAACGTGAAATTGTTAGCAATATTTGGGAATTGTCAATATATAATACAGATAGATGACTACTCACTGTGCAAATTTTCACAGAATAATGACACTTTCATAGAGAATCTGCATACATGCTTTGTGACAAAGAGGTAAGAGCACTGAGTGTATACATATGTGGATAGAAAGAAAGGCAGGAGAACGACTAGGTCCCATGGAAATGCTAAGCAAAGATCTATTTGGGAAAGACTTTATGCTTCAAAAAATTCAGAACCTCTTAAAGTAAATTCAATCTAGAGAGAATTTGCAGCAGCAAAATACTATACATTTTTTCTTCAGTTGAAATATATCCTTTGTCAGATATTTGACAGTGAAAGATATTTGTCTCCAACTTAACCTGCTTTCTCTTGAACACAATGTTGTACTTTCCTACATAAACTATGGAGATGATACAAGAAGCGTTTATTATTGGATGCATAGTGTACTCACTTTATCTGTCTTTCCATCCTTAAAATAGATTTTCAAACTTAGATCATACCCCTCTAAGAAAATTAGAATAGAGGCATACTGTAGTACGTGAAGGGCTTTGTTATTTGACTCATACAATCGTAACAAGTAGTAAAATAAAATGTAAAATTATTAAACATTTAAGGCACAATTTTCTTTTCCACAAGTTTTGTAGAAAATGAGAAGGAATTAATTAAAAAAAAAAAATACAGTCTAATGAAGCAATGGAGTTGAGATAATTTTTTTATTCATGGAAAGTTCCACTGCAAAGAAATCAGAAAGCTCTATTTTTAATTTGGAAGTTCTTAGAGTATAATCCTAGAAAAGGCCAGTTGCTGGTTGCTGACTCTGCAAATCTCCCCTCGCCCCGTTGGTCAGGGAGTGATCAATGAAATTGACAAATAGCACTGAACGCTGAGTCAGCCCTACAGAGGTTTAACTTAGTGAAATTTGCACGCTGAAGAGTCAAAGCTTGAAAGACAGAAATAAAACCCACTGACAAAGAGTTGTCTATGCAGAATGAAGGAAAGAACAGAACATGAAGGTAGCAAAGGACACAAAGGGGGCAAATGGATAGGTGGGGAAGGGCAAAGGTTTTTATTGTCCATAATTTATGGTCTGTTAAAATTACTGAAGCACATGATGATTAGGTTCAGCACTGAGACAGAGGCATTAAGAAGATGAAGGGATAATGCAAAGTATTAAGAGTAAAAAAATGCTTGCTTGTAGAGTTCTCTTCAAAGGAGCAACTAAGAAGAAGGACATGATGTTTCTCCCCCAGACAGTACTTCTGGGAGTAGTCTTTACCAGCATCTAAACTAGTAGAAGTAAAACATCCGAGTTCAGACTTTTTCTGTGTTGGATATATAATTTGAACTCAGGATTCTCTAAGAATTGAGAGAAATGAGTCCAGTTTCATCCTAGAATTTCATGCTGATGAACAGAAGTGAATTTGTCAGTGTAGGGAACCAGAGATAGCGTTGGCAGTGAAAGAAGAACATCATCATGATTGATCGTGATACCAGTGCTCTGTTTCTCATTAGAATATGAAGCATACATCAACAGAACTAGCACATCTTGCATTTTGGCCCTTTTGTTTCAAAGGATCTTTTTTCACTTTTCATTTAGTCACAGAATACTCTGGTTCTCCATTTATATTTTTTCCCCACAACATTTTTTTTCTTTAAATCTATCCTATCACTATATGGTACAAATAAAAACTCCTTTGTAATGCAAATCCAGTTGAGTTATACATTTTATCATGCTCTGTTCCTTATCTTTTTAGGGGAGTTCAATATGAAGTACCTGCAAAAATCCTTATAAGCCACAAGCTTTCTTCTAGTTTTTCCAGCAACTTGGTCTAGAGTGTCAGAGTTCTCTTTACCATTCATTAGGAAACAAGAAGTCTGAAATTTTCTAACCTGAAAGTTAGTTATATAAGGAAGTTTCCAGACAACATATTTACCAACTCCCAAGAAACATCTCCTCCCATCTTTTTTAAGTCTTCACAAAGGAATAAAAGACTCTTTCCATAAAGCACAGTATTCTGTTCTTTAGAAAAAGAACTGAAGACAGCAAAGATCACATATCTCTATGTTCCAAGAAAACTGAAATTTTAGGTGTGATAACTATTTTTTAAAGATAAGCGTGTTGAAATTACAAAATCCAATGAATCACATCATCTGTGCTCAGAAAAATATCAAAAAGCTGATTAAAAAAAAAAAAGCTTCATCATACTCTAAGCTGTCTGTTCGTCTGTTCAGAGTCCATTCTTAATAACAAGGCAACCAAGGAGCTGACCTCAAGCGTTCTGCTCAAATTCTACCTAACCAGAAGGAAGACTTGTCTTAGTCTCATTATTTCTTTTTCATTCTTCCTTTCAGAAAAAATAAAATAAAATTCCTCACATTCAAGAAAAAATTACCTGGATACTTATATTGAAGATTGTGTGACAAAATATGCATTGAGTTTTGTCCCTGGGGATATCCAGACATTGCACTCGATTTTATTAGTGTTCAAGCTCAGGTTGATAAGTTTCTGACTAACAAAGCATCTGTTCTGCATCACAAAGCAACTGAAGAATACCCTTCTAATGGCAACGAATTGTGTCCAAGAGTTAATTACTATGTGACCTTCGATCAAGCTCTTGTTTTATGCCCAGAAGCATGTATTTTAAACTTCAAGAAATTTAAATGTGAGAGCGTGCACTGTTGAAATAACACCCATGGCACACTGTGCACTCATACAGTACTACGCATTTAAGGATCTGAAGAGGGGAAAAAAAAAAAGATCAAAAATGAAAGCTTCATTGTAACTCTAACATACAATCATATAGCTCCTTCCTAAGACAGTGAGATCATACAAAATCTCCAACGTTGCCAACAGGATAGAAGAAAGGCTCTTCTGACTAGCCTAAGTACAAATACATTGGCTAAGGAAGACTGTCTGGCTTTCATTCCAAGTTCTGAACTTTGGTAACCCACATGGGTCTTAAAAAATACTCATGAACAAACAACCTGTAGTCTACAATAGGCAATGTTTGCGTGGAACTCAGCCAGAGCTACGTAGAAATACAAAACATTCTGTGACTATAATGCTCAAAAAAGTACATACCAGGAAAACAGATATTTTTTTCCCCAGAATAAACAACAAGGGGTTTTCAGTAAATATATAAGGATATTGGATTGCTGTGGTAGAGCTAAGAACACAGACATCAAGACTGATCAGGCTTGCAGTTCATCTAGGCTCCACTTTAAACAAGTGACTTTTTGCAGTTCAAAACTAAGCAAATTTATTTGCAAACTAGAGAGAACTTCTGTAACCTCCCAGTACAAGACCCTTTGAAAAACACTTCCCAGAATTTGAAATACTTCAGTTGGTGTGTGCGTATATATATTTATAAAAACAATTTGTTCCTAATGGAACTTGAAACAAACAGCACTGTTTTGCTGTCTGTCGCAGTATTCTCTTCTGTGAGAGTTATAGCATGTTCCAGCTGATGACACCAGAGGATACTTAGAAAACACTGAATCTTACCTTTGATTAACAACAACGTAAAACATACAGTAGATTTAGTCTAGCAATGCTCTCAAATTTAGAAAATAAGCTATAGGTACTGACTCTCAATAGCAGTTGAAAGAGCACTGAATTAATTGTGTTATCTTATTGAGAATGATTTGGGAAATAATTATCAGAAAAAAAAACTGTTTCAAACTGCTAGTATTAGTACTTGTCCACTGATTTTACTCCTACATACTCCCTCCCAGCTAATCTATTCATAAAATAGTAACACCACATGTAGGGTTTTTTTTTTTTTTTGTAGCTTAACTGTATTTCTGCTAATTGCAGAAACTCATCTACCATTGCATCAACCTCACCAACAAAAGCTGTTTTAAGGCCACGGTCAACAAAATGTCTGTCATTATCCCCTGGTCAGCCCATTCATCACAGCTCTCATGCCACAAGCAGATGAAAAGGACAGAGGGTAGAGAACAATGAGGAGTAGGGAAATACAGTCAGGCTAGAAGAGTTCACTGCATCCTTCAGACTTGTGAGACCAGGATCCAGACAATAGCCTCAGCTTCACCCTTCATCTTGTGAAGCACTGATGAAAAGTTAGTTAGATTAATTTGTTATTTGAAAATTGGGGTGGTATTACAATATTATAACTCTAAGTATCTATTATGCAAAAGTGAGAATATTTAAACACATTGTTCAACTTTACCTGCATCTTTGTTCTGCTACTTGAACATCCTAGAGTGGGAAGGTTTGGAAATACTGTACCGAATTGAACAAGATCAATAACTATCTTTTGTTTAATTAGAACCTTCAACAATTATTCTACTTACATCTAACACAGAATTATACCACTTCTCTTACTCAGAGGCTCATCCTAGTCGTATTTTTTTTCTTCTTCTTCTCCAATTAAAGAAGATACAGAAATTCACATGAAGAAGGAAGATTAAGTCATGTTTAATGAGGAGATAGTTTATTACTTTAATATATGCCTCTCCTTTCCATTTGGCTTGAGAGCAAGGTCACATTTCCATCGCCTCCTACAACTACAAGCTGCTACCCAGGAGGGTTCCAGCATTATTGAGGTCACACCTCAAGAGATTACCTTTTCCTTTGAGTACATTCCACAGTTGCAGCTATTCTTCTGTTTCTCTCTCTGTATTTGTAAACATTTACGTTTCCTTTTAATAGCGCCAAGAGCACGTAAAATTCTTGAGAAGTGAATTCAAAAACAAGGAGTGAGCTTTGATTCTTGCAAGTACAACTGAACAAAGACCACAAACAAAACAAAATGCAAGTGTCCACTCTTCCTTATTTAAAGATCACAGCTTTGACACCTTTTGTCACTTTTGTTTGGTTCACTGTCATCATCCCCGCAAGAGTTTGGCGACCAGAATCTGACAGAAACTGACATTAACGCAGTCATCCTTTGCTTTCCTTACAGTGGCAGCTGTCAGAAGCTATACCACATTAAGCCGAAGTACTAGTCATTACGAAGCTTTTCCAACATTAAAATTTAAGAATATACCTTTGGAGAGTTTAAAGTAAGTTACAATTGTCATTTCATGATAGATAGAGAGATGGATGGATAAATGAATGGATGAGTAAGACAGAACAAGTGTTACAATGTTACATGAACAGGCCTTTCAGAAATCTCTGCTTTTGCACTCCTACAAATTCCAGGAATATTGGTAGTGTTTCACAGCATTCCAGGTACCACTGACTACACCAGTAATATAAAGGAACTTTCGTAACTTCTCAGTAGGCATCAGCTTAAAATTCCAATTTTAACATTTCAGAAATACGCTATCATCCACATAAATATTCTTGTATGGTTTCTTGACCTCTGACATCAGTCTCAAGATTTTGCAGTTATTAAGCCAGTTGTGTCCCGTACTGGCCACTCTCTCACAGATATGTGTATATACATGCCTGTTTGCAGATATACATACTTTTCTAAGCACTAACTGGAAACAGAGCAACACAACCTGAAAATGGCAACTAAAATTACCAACATAATGATAAAAAAAAGCCAACAGAAGGGAAAGAACACATATGTAAGAAGTGTTTTTTTCTGAAATTCCCATCTAGTAGCCTTTAAGTTAAAGGAATTTCACAATTTAATCCACTCAGACTACAATAATAAAAGAATCTGAAACAAAAATGAAATAACAGTAAAAGTAAAGCCAATAGCAATGAGCATCAATACTCACATCAATTATGTTATTTAGTATCCACTGTTTACCTAACTACAGAATTGATGTAATGGAAAACTAAATACAGTCAGATCTGAACACTAAAATACATGTTTGCACAGCATATCCACATGGGATGTGTAACATAGAGCAGGAGTAGCTACAGGAGGTCTCAGCACCGTATAAGAAATGATATTTAGTGGTAAAGCTTAGTTAAGTCTCCTTGTTCCCTAACCCTTGACCTTTCTGCTGGGCAGCCAAGAAGAGTCCGTCACTGTTAAATCTGAGGAGTTGTGTTTCTTAATAATAATAATAAAAATACACACACACAAACTACCCATACCTGAGCTAATGCTGCAGAGTTCTAATACTTTCCTAAACACAGGAAAATTATTCAGTAAGATCTTAGTAGCTAACACCGCACGGTTGTTTAGAATTAATGCCACTAAATTAACAACAACATCATTGCATCAATGCCTCAAATAATTTTGTGCCCCGAAGTATTACTTTGCCAATATAGAATAAATAAATCAATTTGCAAGGGAGAAAACTCAGTCACTTAAAGTCAGTTCCAAAAAAATGCTTCAGCCAAGGGGTTTGGGATATCTGTCCCACTGGAGAGGAAAAGCCAGCTGGGACGGCTGGGGGTGCAAACCCAGCCCGCACACAGGGGATGAGGCAGATGAGCAGCTCAAAGCCCAGCAGTTTCTTCTGTTCAGCAAATTCCCAGTAGCAGGGTGATCACATACAAAAGCCATTTGCAGTCATGCAATACATTCCAGGTTAGTACAAAAACTGTGCTATGATTTTCCACAGAGCCACTAACAGGTTTAAAAGTCAGCTGCAAAGAAGGAAACAGGTCATGTACTTGGGAAACGTTTTTTTGAAAGGTAGAGGCACCACAAGCTTGGGGAGAAGGCGGGGTGGGATTAAAGAGCAAACAAACACACGCACACAACCCTTTTCCTTCGTTCCCAGTCGGCTATTTAACCTTTTATCCTTTACCTGCTCGCGGCCCATCAGCCGGCTCCGCGCTGTCCCGCCGCTGAGGGGCGCTGAGGGGGCGGCGGCCGTTAGGTGCAAGGCAGGCGGCCGTTAGGCGCAGGGCACGAGGGGGCCGCGCGCCGCTCCGCTGCCTGCTGCTGCCGCGTGGGTACGCGAAGCTCGCAGCGCAGGTGGCGGCTGTTTTCATACCGCCTCCAGGAGGCGAAGCGGCCGCGGCTGCAGCACCTGGCACTGCTCGGTGCCAGGTGCTGTAGATGCACTGCCGACGAGACAATTCACTCTTCCTCTGAGGATGGTGCTTTTGATTGTCTTGCACCTTTGCACGCTGTCCTTGTATATGTATTCTTTAAAACAGCTGCCCTGGTTTGAAGGCATAAACACAAACAGCGAAGAAGCTGGAAAGGGGGCCTGCGCACAGCCCGGCGCTCACGCGTGCACAGTGCTGCCTCGGGCAGGCAGGCAGGCTGCGGGGCCCCCGGCCCAGGCGGTGCAGCAGCCTGCACTGCGGCCCTCACTTGACACACCTGTCGGGCACGTCAGGTAAAACATTCGCCATAGCAAAGTTTTGCTGTCAATCTTCATTCTGCTATCCTGACCCCCCTAATATCACCTCTGCGTTACATCGCAGGTGAAAAGGACTAATGTGGTACCTGGGCCCTGGCAATTGCAATTAAAGCAGGACCATGAACTTTTAGATCAGCAGCTGGGGATGAATGTGTGAAATGGAAGCACCTGCGTGAAGGCCTGGATTGGGACTGTGCAGAACAGAGAGGAGAGGCAGGGCCACATACTTCCAGTATGTAAAAAACATTGCAAAGAAGAAAGGAATAAATCATTTTTCTATAGTCATTATAGGGGGAATAAGCATCGCTAAGTATAAATTACAGCAAAAGCGAGTTGGGTTAGCCATTAGCAAAAAGCCTTTTGGCAATAGGAGTAAATGTTACAATGTGGTCCAGCACACAGCCCAGCCTACCAAGCACACAGTCCAGCTCCTGCTAGGACTGCAGCCTGAGCACAGTGACCTCTGGAAACCCTTCCATCTCCATTTTTTACATTCCCATAGGATTACATCAACTGTACCGCTTCAGCTATGCCCTCCATTTCAAGAATAAAAAAAAATATGGCATTGTATGAAACTTTGGATCTCTGTTTTTGGAGAGTGAAGCAAGATATGCTCATGGAAAAAAAAAAACATTTCATATTGATGTGTCTAATGAGAAGGAATTAGAGATGAATCAAAATAATTTTTTTTTAGTGTGATTCTGAAACAGTTGGGACTACATTGGAAGTACTCAGAAATAATTTCCCATACATACCAACATTCCCTCTGAATGATTCAGCTGACACTTGTAGAAACAGCTATTATCTCAATATAAATAGCACCACTTTTTGGCATTTTACGCAATGCTCTGCATTTCAGCTTCTAGAAATTTCTGACAGTTTCTGGACAGCCATCTTTCCTTGCACATACTTTTCTCTGCCTAGTCTTTGAAACGTATTTGAGAGATACCTTCCAATATCGGCAGCATAGAAGCAAAATGTGTTTTTAAAATAAGAAAGTTATTCAAACCATGTAGAGAGTAAGTAAGGTTTTGTCTTCCAAAGAAAAGTGTTTTGATAATGGATAACCTAATTCTAAAAGCTCCACCATGTAAGTCACAGCACAATTTCCTTTTTTCTAAACTTAGTCTGTTCTATTAAAAGTACAGTTTTGTGCTGTGGTGTACTCTACAGTATCCATGCATATCAAGAAATGGTGACAAGATACAGAGGGACAGCAAGACTATTAAATATCCATCATGCCACTCTGGATCAGGCTTAATGCAATCAGAAACACATGACTACATCAACTTATCTCCTTTGATCAAATGTGATTAAGTAAGTCATTAATTTTCAAGACAAATAAAAAATGCAAGATCATTTTATTATAAATGTAAATGCCTGTCTTCTTAAATGATTTTTTCTAAAGGAATCCCTTCTAATACAGAACTTTGTATACTTCAGAGAACAGTTGTTTTAACATTGGTTTTAATTTTAATGAAACATTATGTATTTGTATGCATGTCTTCTTTCCTTTTTTCTCACACTGCTCATGTTGTCAAGCAAAATTTGTGCATCAGCTTGATCAAGATAATTTCATTATACCATTGTTACCATTATGACTTGGGCAATTAGTAGTTTATAAGAATAAATTTATAGCAATCAGTGATTGAGGCACATTTGCAGTAGTCAGAGTGTAATAAAGCCCAATCAATTTCTTTCATTTAATATGTAGGCTGTGACCCTAGTTTTGATGAGAACTCTTAGCTATTTCATCTTTAAATAAAAAAGAATGTCTGCAAGCAATTATAGTGGTGTGTTAATTGGATATTCCTTTTTATCTTTTATACTACAGAATGCATTGCTAACGAAATCCTTGTTTTCTCTCTCATTCCCTTTCTCTCTCCCTCTCTGTAATGAACTGATATTGACTTGGTGTATTTTACTAAGACAATGGGCCAGATTTTGATTTTCAGTAGTAGTGGTGTAACTCTGGATTGACTTCTCTAAATTAAGTAGAATAGAGATTTATACGCATATAACCAAAATCAAAACTCCCTTCTCTTTTTCCCCGAACCCCCCCCCCCCCCTCCCCCCCCAATAACAGAGGTCATACTTCTGCAGCCCTTACAGGACCTGAATGCAACTTCCAGCTATGATCAGTTATTATCTCTTGTATGAACTGAAGTATGAACTGGCATGCAGTATTCGAATGGATGATGCATAAACTTAGTCTTAGCCTAAGGTTCTTAACTCCATGCTGACTTAAGGTATCAGAGAATAGGTGAAAGTAGTACACACTACATGAAGAAATGAGACTCCAGCCCAGATTCAATCAGCATTACACATGCCAAGTTGCACATATTTCCTGTTCCATGAAGCCACCTATGTATCTCAGCAGGTCCATTGTCTGGGAAACTGGTTTCTAAGCAGGACTAGTGTAGGCGTTAAGAGTTCCGACAAAAAGAATTGTGGCTGGAATAGGTATATCTTGGAACAGCAACCCTGGAATTTTCCTGATATTTATTTTCCCACTGAAGGTTTTTAAAATACAAGGTAAAATTTCAGCATTTCCTGTTTTGCCTCAGTATTTTGAAGAGGTTTATTTACCCATCACACAATAAGGAAAATGAAAAATATTTAAAATCTGTTCAGATATTGAACCTATGGTATTTGTAACTGTGTTTTGCAATAAAATTCTGAAATATTTAATAAAACTTGACTTTTGTATTTTAACAGGCATAATTTACCTTGGAAATGTCTTTATTTATTTTACATTGTATCAATAATTATGCAAATCATTTTTTTCGAGCAACAAAAATGATAGCATTGTTCATTGCCAAATTTGCACATCCTCTGTCTCTTATATTGAGGCAAAATAGTTTGTGTAAAATTTCTCATTTGTACCACAAAGCTAGAAAACCTTCAAAACAGTCAATTGTAGCACTAGAAAGGAAAACATTGCTGGTGACTCCAGGGCTCATAGAAACAATTCTTATTTAAGTGTCTCCTGATCTATTCAAATGCTTCACTGCAGTTCTGCAATTTATCAGTGCTTTTGATAGTTTATTACCTGCAGGCTTTATTTCTAACATAATTGCAATAAACATTTTACTTGATGTTTTCTGAGGCTAGGGGGTGGAATCCTGAAGTTCTGAGTCCTTGATCAATGAAAAATCCCACTGAAATTAAGAGGAATCTTACACACAATCTGTATGAAGACTGACGATACACTGCTTTGCACCTCAGTACACTCAGCCCCCCATAAGCATATTTTAATTGATTATGGGGGGGAAAGATTGCTAAAAACAGAAATAAATAAAGAGATCATCAAAATTTCAAGGAAAATGTTGAAAGTAACCTAGCTCAGACAAATGAACCAGCAAATCAGGCAAGCAATGCATTATACGGGATGATTCTTGTTCATTGCTTAGAATTATTGTGCTGGGATGAATTTAAGAGTAAGACAGTAACAACATATATATGTGCACGTGTGTGTATGCATTTATGCACTTACATCTGTACTGTCCAAAATAAAGTGATTGCATAAAAGAAAAAAGTGATCTTTATTGCTGTGACAAAGATGACAAAACACATTCCTTTTAAAAGGCTTAATGTTCCAACGACATTCTAATAATTTTGAAGTGGAAAGAAAACATACATTTTCTGGGTATAACTTTGAAATAAATTTTTCTATGTTTTGAAATAACCGAGATTAGAATTTTCTATTCTTGAAGATAATCTGTTGAAATTCAACTATATCAAGAGTTCCTTACAGACCTGCAAATGTTTCTTAAGAACACACAAGTGGTAGTTGTTTGGTTGGGCATATTATGATAAATAATGTTCAGTATGTTTAATTTATGAATTTTGTTACCTTGTAAGCGATTCACAGTCTTAGAAGTATGGGGGCGGGGGGTGGTGAGATAGAAGAAAGATTTTTTTTTTAATAAAGGCAATTTCAGCTCTCAGTTCTGAAATGGATTTTCTCTTTTAGAAAACTGTGCAGTTGATCCTCAGTTTCCTCTCTACAAAATAGCACTCCCTAAGTAAGCGCTTCTGATTTTCTGTGTTAAGAGCTTGTAATATTTTTTCCTACTGCACCCCTAAATAAAAAGTTCCAGCAATATCATTTGGGACTGCTAGAGCTATGAAGAATTGTATATACATCGTACTGATAAGCAGGAAAATGCCAGTGTTTTCATTTATGTTGCTCTGTAGGTCTCCCATTGCAATAACAGATTTTAGGACCAAAACTTGTCCTGGCTTTAGAATGGGTTTTGATTGTTTTCCTTCTTCAATGTACTGTTTAGATTTCATTTTCATTACCTTTTTATTCACCTCTAATCCTTTAATTACCAAATCTGTATTGTAAACACCAATATGTAAGCACTGGGTCTCAGAAATAATAATAGGAAAGGAAATCAGAACTACAAAAATGTGGATCATTTTTCAATAATTATTTTCATTGTGCGTTTGTTATCGGAGTTGCAGGATAAACTGAGATTGATCAGTATGTTATGTGATAATGTTCCCCTCTCCAGCTACTGCGAGTACAGAAGTTCTGATATGCAGCCCTAATTTCTACCACAGGAGCATGGACAATTTTGAAGACAACTTATCGGGGCAATAGACATCGCTATGGATCACATTACTTTAAGTATTGAGATTTAGAGCATGAAATACAATGACAAATAGATTTACAGTTTATGCATGACACAGGCAACCATCTGAACCACAAAATTCCTATTATGGCACCCAGTGGGACTAGAACATGAATTTTCATAGGCGTTTTCACACAAGCAACTTACCTGCCTTAGCTGTTTCAGGGGTTTACGAAGGAACTTCTGCTGATCTCGGTGGTGAACCTCCAAGCACCTTCCCCAGCCTGACATGCATATATAAAAAGAGATGGCCAGATTACAGCTGAGCAGGGTTTTTCCAGATTGTTAGGGGACATCTGGACTCTGTGTGTGTCTGAAAAACAAGAATACAGCATGTGTGTGTGCATCTGTCCACTCATGCCTTCACAGACATCTGAATAAAACTGCACACCTAAGTGTGCATACTCCCCCTGCTAAACAGTGGACACGTGGAAAAAGCCCCAAGAAAACAACTTTGCAGGAACTTCTCTTACTTCCGAGGCTTGTGGTAAAAAATAAGTAAAAAAATCAGTTGCACCAACTGATTTTGATAAATTAACTTTAAAATATCTTTAAACTTCATGGATACTATTTATTGATTTTATTTAACTGAAAACATCTATTTGTTGCAGAGGACTAGCCTAGTCAAATACGATCACAAGTGTGAACGAATAGGTAACTAGTGAAATACCCAAAGGATTTACAGCATACAGTGAATGTTTCAGAAGGTGTGCTGACTTTGCAGGTTTTTTCATATCACATTCTGTTACATGGCAATACTGACAATATATGAAAAGAAAAATGAAAAGAAAAATATTGGTCTTTCCTTTTCTCCCTATGGGCAAAATATTGCAATTCAATCATACTGTTTGCCAGCACATGCAAAAAAATAATCTTCGTTACGATGACTTTGCATCACATATAGCAATACTACTTGCTTTGAAAAGAAAAATGAAAATATTTATTGGTTTTCTAATTAGGGTGTTGTAAACCAATGGATTATTTCTGTAGAAACAGATCAGTACAACCTGAAAATTCCTTGGTTTGTATCGGAATTCTGCATTAGTGTAAGCATTTGGAGATGCGCTTAAAAATTGAGTTTAAATAATATCTTCTCTTCGTGTTATCCGGTTGCCAGAGTTTATTGATTTGAATGATACTTGTTTGCAAGATAGGGGCAAAAGCAGTCTTCTTCTTGTCACAGTTGTTTTGTGCAGCTATTGATGTGATGAAACAATTTCATTTGCAGAATACAGTGAAGCAGCAGCTGCCTAATGGAAATGAAATACTTTAAGAAATTGCATGCATAAAATCTTCTAGGTGTTTAAACCTCTGGTCAAATGAGACAATTTATAATGTTAACAAACTTAATTCCAGAACAAGTTGTATCACAATTGGACCTGTCACCGTACTACAAGTAACTGTCCCTCATGATTCATTATGATCCACCCTGCCTGGCATGTGGACTGCGTGCAAACATTGTGTGGAGAGTGAGTCGGGAGAGGGGAGATAACAGAGATAAATCTAAATTCATTCTGGAAGCAGTCACACTCAATGACATATTCACTGACTTCTTCAACAGCTCATTTGATAATGTTCTTTCTGCACTATTCATTTTTCTGAAAGATGAAAGCTGGCTGAAGATCTCATCTGCTCACTGATGCAGGGAGAAGATTTGAAATTAGCACAAAAATAAAAAAAGGGAGGGGTGGGGTGGTGTGAAAAGCAAGCACTTTCTGATTAACAGTTTCTTGGTCCTGACAGGGAAGGCTAAACACCCTGCCTTTTCAGGTCACCTTTAATTAGATATGCATTATAATTCTACAATACGTCAATGGGCTGGCTCTGTCTGGCAGAATTGTGCTTAGAGAAGGGGAAATACATTAATCACAATAATTAATTGCTTGAAGAATGGAAACATTGTTTTCTGTCTCAGCTTGTAACATGATACACACTTGTATAAATTTTTTATTACTGTTCTGCAAGAGGTTCGATCTAGGAGGTTAATAACATGATCGTAAGAGCGCAAAAAAAGGTTGGTAATTCTTGGCCTTTTCTAAATTTCTGCTTCTAGTTTTCTTTTTTAAGTGAGGAAGTAAGGGGAGGAGGAGACAATGCTAATTACATTAGCTAGCCAGAATGCCATATAGTTCATTACTGGAAATGAGAATTAAAACACTCGCTAACTGCTTTTCCTCATTGGTACTGAAAATATACCACACCTGCTTCTGCTGATTTGACTGACTTGTTAATTACCCAGAAAAATCTGGGTCAGTATTTTATGACCAAATTAGTTACCAGCTAAGAATTACAACTGGCTTGCCAAAAGGAAATTAAGAAGTGTTGCATTAAGGGGGGTAAAAATAAAAATGTGATACTTGTGGATTATTTTGGGGGTATTGCCTTTAGAAAATGTTGTAAGAGTGTTTTCCCTTAGACCTCCTTTAATTTTGCACTAAGAACTTAAAGTGCCTGTTAACACTGCAAAATTGTCAAGAAAGTTACTGGCTCAGAAAAGAACCTGGTAGCCCTTCTTTCCATGAACATCAACAGCCACAAAATGTGAATCTGAAACCATGCAAACACTGCATCAGCACTTCTGTATCTGCCCTTGAATGAGGATGCAGAAGCAAACTTTTGCTAACTCTTTCCTTTACCCTTTTTCACCCTCTTCATTGCAAATACATGTATGAGCACACACATTTTTGTCCATATCACATCAGCCAAATAAAAATAGAAATTCACACAGAGAACTACGTGCTTATTTGTACAAAATGCTCATTTGCTGATTCAGCACTCCTCAGTCTAGGCCACTGTTCAGTTGCTATCTGTGCTTGCCCTTACTGCTCATATGAATCATTTGTTTTTCCTGATCACATCAGATCTCTTTTCCTAATAAATTAATCAGTCATCTCTCTATCCAAAAAATCATCTTTATGGTTTCCAAATTCATAATTTCTCTTAACAAACACCCACTTTTTTCATATCCATCAAAGACAGGAAAAGAAAGAAGTTGAGAAGAGTGAATTAAGGGAATTCAGTGAGTTATATACCTACATGTATATGGCAAACCTGCTTCATATTTAAATCAGAAAAATAATAATAATAAAAAAAAAAGAACTACATTTATATAAACAAGTCTCCTTGACATTTTCTAAATGTACTAAAATTACCAAATGTACCAAAAAAGAGAACTTACAAATTTTACAGGTACATTTTAAGAGGCTTCAGAAACACTTGTCATCAATACAGATTAATATAGATTTGTGCTCCTTTTTAATGCTGGGCAGTTCAGTTGCTTTTTTGTTTGTTTGTTTTTGTTTTGTGTGTGGGTGTTTTGTTTTGTTTTTTCCTTGAAATCACATACATAGCAAAAATCTTTAGTACTATTGCTATTCCTTTATCTGAAATGCAAAGATCAAATAAATAGCCCATAGAATAAATACAGTTAAAGGCAAAATGAGACCAGTACATTGTATCTTCAAATGAAATAAAAAATACACAATACACAAGTAAAAAGAATAACTTTTTGGGAAGAAAATATCAAAAACCAAAAAATTTCACCCCTCCAGAAAGATATATACTCAAGTACAAAAAGAATGAGAAATTAAATACTTTTCTATTCAAAAGAATAATAAAATAATGTATTAATTATATTCCATATAAATCAAAAATGTCATAAAACAGACATTCCAGCAAAATGATATATGACTATATCTACATTCTCCTCTCAAAATTGATAATGATAATATATAAGAGCAGTATAAACTGTTACTGAGCAATAGTTATGTGCAAGATTTAAACTGAACAGTGACGGTGCCAGTCATTTAAGGGTTTTTTTTAAAAAAAAAAAAAATAATAAATTTACAGTCATATTCAAATAACATTTTTTCTAATGAATTTAGGACTTTTCTTTCTATGTTGTCTACCAGCTTGTGTTGTATTGTCAAATATATTGCCAAATAAATTGCTACTGTTCTGAATTCTTGCAATACAGAGAAGATTCAGAATCAGAAGTTAGTAGATACGTTAGAAGTCATGGCATATTCCCAAAGGAATCACTATGAATATTTTCATACATGATTGTGAGACAGAATGTGTGTTAGTTTGGTCTCCTAGGTGTTCTCTAGAAGGCTGTGAAAGTTTTTGTGCTGTAAAGAATAACAAAACATCCAAACAAAATTTTTATTACAGGAGTTATTCATTTCAGAAAGGAAAGGGCACACAAATGAAGTAGTTTGTCAAGAGGAAATCTGTCTATTAGAAGGAGCATTGCAAAGGACAAAAACTTCACGGGTGTCAGAGAGACTATTTCTTTACACAATACTGTCATAGAGGCTTAGGAAAAAAAAGGAAACGTCAAAGTATTTTATAAGTCTCCAGAATTCCTAGAATTGTCAGAATTAAATAGGAAGCGATTCCTGTAAGCTACTAGAATTGTTAACAGAACTATTTCAATTTCATCTGGTACAGAGTATTATTAAACATTCTGTAGGACTTACACATGAGAAGTGTAATAACAGACAAAGAATGATAGGACAGAGCAGAAAAGTTAAAGGAATTTTTAAAGTTAAAGTTAGTCTGCACCAAAATGTGAATGGAAAGAGTTAGAGGGGTTGCCCTAAAGGAGCATTTTTATGAAGAATGCATCAGACGATTTGTCTGAAACTCAACAGTCAGTGGAAGAGGTAACACGAAAAAAAAATGTTAAATGAACAATAGCATATTGCCATAAGCAGACAGAATTCATCCAAGAGTTTTAAAGAAATGAAAGGATGAATTTGATATGTTTTCTTTTTAAGGCAAATCAGCTTAAATAGCAAAGAAATAAAATAAATGTGAAGCAAATTCTCCATAAAATTCACAGGGAGCCAAAGAACTGTAAAACTGTTTTCTGCAATAGATACATTGGAGGAAATACAATAAAGAGTAGAATACAAAGACAAGTTGCTAAGTAAGATGTAGTGGGCAACAGTCACGGCATTTTTGTAGATCAAAGTCAAGCCTCACAAATTTATCGGCTTTTTGAAGGAGTCAGTGAGCATTTTGATAGCAGTAATCTGGCTGGTATGTAGTACACACCTGAGTTTCTAACAACTTTATGACAAAGTCTCTAACCAAAGGCTCCTTCTTAAAGGATTTTTGTGGGAGGAAAGCATTAATAAGTGGCTTCTGTGTATCTATACATTTCAATGAGTGTGAAAGACAGAATGCAATATTTTGTTTTCACAATGTTCTAGAGTTACGTGTGGAATCCTACAGTGATTTATAATTCTTAACATGTTGCTAAATGATATGGAAAAATAGCTGAACGTCAGATATTTTCCAGCAGAAAAAAAAATACTCAAAATATGTTAAGAAAAAGAATAAGAGGGAAAAAAGAAAAAGAAAAACAAAGAAAACGGAAAACTGATCAAAAAGTTGCATAAGTATCCTAAAATATAGAATGACTAAACTGCCTGATAGAATTCAATTTGACAAATGTAAAGTGCTACATACAGGGAAAAATAAAAGTCCTAACTGTGCTTACCCTGTAGCTAATTTAGCTACAACCAGTCAGGAAAGAGACCATGAAGTCATTACAGATCTGCTCAGCAAGCAGCTAAAAAGACACATAGAATATTAGGAGTTATTTGGAAAGCATTAAGAGCTTAGGACAGAAAACCTTGCAATGCTACTAAGGAAATCCATGATAATCATGCAGTTCTGGGTTCCCCTCATCTAAAGAATGGGACAGTAGAACTAATAAAGATGTAAGAGGGATAAGAGGATGATGAGGGATCTAAAATTATTTCAATTTGAAAAGAAATTAAATGGACTAGCTTGTAAGGAAACAACTAAGAGATACCATAGAGATATATATAAACATATGAAATATATGCAGAAGGGAATTGGAAATTATTGTTCAGTGTAAGGAGTGAGAAGTATCCCATGGAATTTTCAGCTGCAAATTTTAAACAAACACAACGTAGCACTGTTTTTATATGACATGTAATTAAACTGAGAAACTCATTACCAAAGGGTATTGTGGAAGCTGAAAGTATAAATGGATTTGAAAAGCTATTAGGCAAATTCATGAAAGAACCATTTACTAAAGTGTACTAAACAAAAAGATACAGCTATAACACCCAAATTCACTGTATATTGCCAGACATTGGTGTCTTAGTTTCTAACTGAAACTTTCTCTCAGTGTCTGCTACAAAGCTGTGTTTTGGTTCTAGAAAGAAAACATGGCTGATAACACCCGGCAGCGCTGAACAGAACCAAGGACATTTGTATGTCTCTGCCAGGAGAGTAAAGAGTCTGGGGGGGCCGCAGGGAGCTGGGAGGGGACAAGAACGGGGCAGCTGACCCAAACTGACCAAAGGGATATTCCACACCATATGACATCATGTAATATAAGGAAGGGAAGTGAGCGGGGAGGGCCCGTTTGCTTGGGGATTGGCCGAGCATCGGTCGCGGTTGGTGAGCGATTGCTTTGTACAATCAATTGTTTTGTATATAATTATCATTACTGTTATTTTACTCTATTTTCCTCTTTCTGTTAGTAAATAGTTTTTATCTCAACCCCCGAGTTCTACCTTATTTCTCAATTCTCTCCCCCATCCCAGCTGGGAGGAGGGGGGGGGTGAGCGAAAGGCTGTGTGGGGTTTCCAGGCCTGCCTGCTGAAACCAGAACAATTGGGAGGGAAGAAATTGGGGAGTTATCACTGTGCACTTGCAGTGTCTTTATATCCTGCTATTAAAGCATCTGTACATGTGACCACTAAGGTCAGAATTAATAGAATTGTTTGATCTGAAGCAGTACAATTGTTCATGTGAAAGAGGTGTCTTTGCCAGAAGCTCTTCCCTGTTCTGCATCTGGATATTGTTAAACCCCGAAAGGAAAGGACAAGATGGAAGAAAAGTCAAACTTCATCAAAGCAGTTTTTCAATGACATATGTGCTCTCTTGAGCCACAGGTGTCAGTCAGAAACATAGTTTAGAACAAGACTGAAGTCTCATCTCAGGTAAGCCATAAAAAGCAAGGGAACTCAACAACTCCTAAAACTTCATCTCTTATCTTTTCTTGTGTTGGTAAATTACTGATGCAATAACATGTTGACACATTATGTCCAAAGCATATATTCGTTCTTGTATAGTGATGATGAAGCATGAAGAAAAGTTTTATAGTCATAATCTAAAGCTGCCATACAATAATGCAGATTCTGCCTTAGCAAGCCATTTGAGTGATTTTTGAATGACAGATTACCTGCAAATGCTGTAAGCTGAAAAAGGAATGCAAATATCTTTTCACATGCTCTGTTATCAGATTCATAGATTCAGACAGCTTGGAAAGAAGTTGTGAAAGCAAAGAAGAAAGTAAAACTAGAACTCTTCTAACTGTAACATTCTCAATATTATCTTACATTCAAACCATTGTTTGACACAGAATCATGGAATCACACAGGGTTTGGGTATAAATCATAGGATGTACCCAGACTAATAAATAAAAAAAAAGGTACTTTATTCTCTACTGAACCATAAAAGCTATTTGTAGAAAACAAAAGGTAAACAGAAAGTCTGTAATTAAAAAAAAAAATAAAAAAAAAAAATCAGGGCTAAATAGCACTGAAAACTCATGTCTTCTTAACCCAATGCAACCCAACAAACTTTCTTACTTAAATAAACAAGGTATAAGACTGCAGAAGAATTGTTAGGTTTAAACACAAGCATGAGAGCTAGCAGCTTGTATCCATGCAGCAAAATATGATACAAATGCTATTTTATTTTATTTTAATATGTATACAACTTAGAAATTTTCAAGAAAATAAAAGTGTTGTAATCTGGAGTGACGTCAATGCAACTTTAAAGACAAGGAAGGAAAAACTGCTAAATGTCCTTTAGTTCAGGCTCACACATGCAGTCAGCACATGTCTGGTGTCATGGACCGTCATACACAGGAGCCCATCTGCTGGTATAGCAGGCACCAGGCATGTCAAAACAGGCTCCTACGGAGCACACCATCCTTACAGACACCTTTTCTTTCTCTATACACCCTTTGGGAGGCTCCTCGAGATTTTCTTCTTCTGTGCATTCCCAGTGCAAGACAAACAGGTGAAAATCTGTTTTAAGAAAAGTTCTTCTTCTGCATGGAACAAATAGAGAAGATTTATTCTTGATTTAGCTAACAGTTGTTCTTTATGAATGAATCCTGCAGGATGTGTGCTATTTCCTCAAATCTAAACATTGCCAGTTAAAGCTATTAAAAGATGGTTATAGACTTGATGCTGCTTAAATGTATAAAGTTAATAGGAAGGGCTGCGAAATGAAAAACAGAAACATTTTTAAAGTATCACTAAAGGCAATTTCAAAGTGCTCAAAGGAACCAAACTCCCAATAAAAATACTATTTTTAAATTGCTTTTCTATACTTAAATAACAACCACTACAGAGGAGTATTTGCACAATACATTTGGTCCAAGCACAAAAGTCCAAAGTATTCCAAAAAGAATCATTCACTGGGGACATATCTATGCTTCCTAAAATACCTATCCTTAATATCATACAGCTTCTTCCCCAATTCGTAGTAAAAGTTTCTGAAATTAAGTTTGCCTTATAAAAAATAACTGTATATATGTAATTTTTATGTATTTAATATACTTTAATATATATTTATATAAAGTTTTCACCAGAAAATAATTTCGCAAGCATTTTACATAACAGTATGATCATTTCACTCTCATTAATATCAATCTAAGAATGTAAACAAAAATCTCACCATTACATCCTGAGAAAAATCATTGTTGAGTAGCTTCCTGCTAAATTAGAGATGCAACGTTGAGACCAGGAACTTCTTTTGTTTTAATTCTTATTTAAGCTTTCCTACAATGTCAGTTAGTTCTGCAACACCTTTTAGCCTTTTTGTTTCTGTTCTGAATATATTTCACATTGTATTTCTGTGCCAAAGAGATAAATGTATTGTTCTGAAATTTCTTCTTTAGAATATGTAGTTACATTTTTAAGTTCTGTGCACATAATAAAAGCAAAGTGTTCCTTGCTTTAAGAATCTATTTTAAAAAATAATAATCAATTTGAGTAAATTGCATACATTTCTCTCATATATAGTACTTCTCATCTGTAGCATACCTTTAGTGCTGTTAGTACAGAAACCAATGAAATATAAAAATGCAGTCTCAGTGCACTGTAGACCTTAATTACTACTCACTTTTGGCCACTAGTAAAGTAATCATCAGGTATGAAATGACACTGTATCAAAAGATGGACTGAGGTAGTTCTGCAATTTTCCGGTTTCAGAAACAAAACCAAAACACCTGCCATACACATCTATTAATCCGCATATGAGGCACAAGAGGGAACAAAGTGCAAGAACTGTTTATTCCATCATAACTTCAGAATTCTGGAAGGAAAAAGCAGGTTTTGAAGTCTGCATTTCTGTAGTATCTACTTTCTCCTGTTCCCATACATTTTACCCTTCTAATCTGCAAAATACAAGAGAAAAAATTCAATCTCCATGTTGCTCAGTGTTACAGATGCTGCTGCTATGGAAACTGCCCTTCATGTGCCAGAAATAAAGACATACTGTTGATGAGCAGTAACTGCAATGCAAAGCAGCATTACTTTTTAATTTTTTTTTACATTAAAATTCTAATATAAATGCTTAAAACATTGTTTCAATGCATTATGCATTCTTCTATTTCCAGTGAACTCTATAACACTTTTGACTGCTGAATGTTGTAAGAGATTTCCATGGAGCTGTCAGCTTATTGTTTGAGGCATACAAAAGAACACTGTGTAGTGGAGGTTGGAAAACACATAACTCTATAATAACCTGCTTGTTGATAAAAAAGAAATGATGACATTTATCTAATAACAGCTCTACCTTGAGCCTAGGCATACTTGAAAACGAATGTAGTAAATAATAAATGTCAGTGACGGTTCTGATCATAAACAATATCTTGGCCCAGTGTGAAGCTCAGGGCTAGGGAGAAAGTGGCCTCTCATCCACTGAAATTCTGTCCAACACCAGCTTATATTGTGTGTTTGGTGGCTCTTTGGACTCCCTTTCCCCTCTACTTTAAATTTGACTGCTAATGTTTCTCCTGTTGTTTTCAATCAGTTGTGTTTTCATCTAATCCATACTGTGATAAAATTATAAAATAATTTCTTGGATGATGAAATGGGCTCTTATCTATTGGTGGTGCAGGTTCAACTGAGAAATGTTTCTGATATTAGTACTGTTCATCTCTATCACAATTTTAACTGTTTTGAGCTGAAGCCACACTCTTGTTTCTGCACAGCGTCTTCCAAAACCATTACCACAACCCCAATTGCCTCTTCTAGACATTACTTCCATAAAAATAGTAATAACAGAAAAATAGCAGCCCCAATGGGCCTCAATCAGCTTCATTTTTTCCCCCTAAAATTGTTAAAATACTAAAGAAACAAGCATACAACACGGAGACAAATGATGAAAAATAATTGCTATGGCAGCATTTGCCACAGGTACGTGTGCTTCATTTTGTTCCATCTTTATGAAGAAAAGAATTTTTTCACAGTTTTCAGTTTGAAGGAAAGAGAGATACAAATTCATATGAAAATAATTCATGCTATAATATAAATTCTGAATTTCCTAAATAGCTAGTGCTTGTACAGAGGCCCAGAGTCAGACTTTCAGATCATGTTTTTATAAACACACACATTACGGTTCCATTGGTGAAAGGCTGGGTGCTCCCCTAGCCCTGAACAATTAACTCAATAAAATCTCAGGGTGAACATTCAAAAATGAAAGGGTTGCACTTGCAGAATTTATTTATACACATACTGAAACATACACATATGCATTTAGGTACGGATTGCCCTACCTGGCCAGTTAATTGCATGCATCAGCATTTTGCTCAATAACAGGCACACATAATGTCTGCAACATGAATCAGGGCCTCTCTTGTCATGATCAAAGCACAGATCATTATGTGCTAATGACTGAGGTGGCACTGAAAATATTTTCTTCTTTTTCTGATGAGGTTGTAAGTTATACGTGGAGTTGAGGACTTCCTTGGATCAACAATTCATAATCCTCAATTCCTCAATGAAGGAAGAAATGAGATTCTTCCCTCGCTGTGAAGTAGACGGGAAACCAAAGCCTTCGTAATCTTCACACAAAACTGTCTAACTTGGAAGAAGTCCTTTGTTCAACTCAACATTAGTAAAAATGTGGGCATGTAAGATTCTGCTGCAACATGTGCCTGCATGTCAAAGGTGATGGCACAATTCACTGCTTTTGATATGAATATTTCAAAATGTCGCTATCAATATAATGTAAGATTGGAATAACCCTTTCATGCTGCTATATGAAAACTTGGTTATTCCGACTGGTTGTAGAGACAGCATGGGACATCTTTTCTAACTTGACACCTAAAAATGGCACCATGAGGAAATCCTCTGCTATAATTTTAACACAGAAGTAGTGGCAGTAAAAAATGACAAGGATGCATTGGAAGGAAGTCCTAGCATTACGAGCAGCAGTCATGTACTCGAGTTGAAGATAGGATAATGGAAAGCAGGTGTTGCATATGACATGAAGTCAAACAAGCTGAGAAAGATGGAGAATTTAAGAGTTTTGCCCTCAGCAGCACTCCCTTACAACTGTTTCCAATGGTCTTGTATTAATTAAATACAACTGAAAGCATGAGAGAGAAAAAAAAAACAGATTTTTTTCACCTAGTCCTGGTCATACAAAGGTAAATTTTGTGTCCTATATCTGGTCTTTCACTGTCCAGGGTGGGATAACAATCATAGTTCTTCTCTCATCCCAGAGCAAGACGTCTAAGCAATGAAGGCCTTACAAACAGAAACATCAGTTTCCTTCTCTTCACTCACAGTCCAGCATATTCAGGTCAACATTTTCAAAACATTACTCCCATCATGCAAGTGTAGAAACTTTTGGAAATTATAGTCCAACTTCATACAACAACTATTGGGAAACAGAAGTAATGAGAATCTCACAAGAACCATGCCTATGAGGATACATTTACAATTGCCAGCATCATGTTTAGATCCTGTTTGCTCAGTCTCAAGTAGCAACTGAAAAGGAAGAAAATATCCACATCAGAGTTTAACTCATGATCAGTAGAGAGCAAAACTGCATTAATACTTGGAGCATTTTAAATCAATATTTAGATTTTTATTTATTTTGTTCATTTTCCTTGGATACATCAGTAAAGCCTGATAGAACTCTTTGGATTCACTGTGATTAACATACTTGAATCAACAAAAGGTGGCAATTAAAAAAAATGCTTGTCTTTTTGGTCTATCTTAAAATTTGCATATTTTAGCAATTATTTTATAATTTTGAATATATAGTAAAAGTGGTTTGCTGCTTTTTAATTGTAACCTATATCTTTAATTCTAGCTGCCTTATGAAGATATTTTGAGTTACACATAATAATATTTTTGACTGACTCAAATTTATAAATTTTTTGTCTTTTCTATCACCAAAATGCTCATGTATCAACGATCAGGAAGTGTGATTTGTGATTTGCTCATTAATAGTATATGTACAGATTACATTGTAAATCAGAGCTTTTTGGAGGATAATTAAAAATATTTAGCTAACTTCACACTCAGTCATATAATGAGACTTACTTCTGTCCATAATTGTACTGTTTTTTACAAAGAGTAAAGCCATATCAGTGGTTTATACAGCACACATACAAATTATGAAGGAGATCTAAACAAATGGATATCACTGGAAGTTCAGAGGATTTGGGGTTGGAACCAAATATCTTTAGTGTGAACTAATCGCAGTATGGAATATATGATCAGAATGGTGTTCATCACAACCACACCTGTTGTTTTTGTAACCTTTCTGTAAAAATGTATTAGAAGCCAGAATCAGGTAGTGTACTGAACAAACTGCATCTTTTGCCTAAGTACAGAGCCTTTCTTAAATTTTGTATTCTATTCTCCCAAGTTGCTACATTTTATGATAATCTTTCACTTAATCTGTGGTCTACAAGTGAAAAAATAAATATAGAACTTGTACTTACAGTAGTAAAAGGAACCGTTCTTTATAATAAAGTAATTCTAAGTGCACTTCTGTATTGCTTTTATTGTGACTTAACGACAGTCACATTTAAAGTGAGCCTTATGACAAGAAGTGAGAGTTTGTTGGCCTCAGTCTGACTACAAAAGCAAGTACATTCATACTAGTGAGTTTTTTAGCATGAATGGACAAAATTGAACCCTAAATAGCCACCTCAAAATTAAAAAGGTAAGGTTAAACACAGTGCTGAATTCCATTTGAATGGAACAAAATCAAAAGGCGTGTTCCAGGAGCACATCTAACATTCTCCAGGTGCTAAGGGATATTCAGAGTAAACCTCTTTGGAATGTTTATAAAGAATATATTTTGTCCTGAGAAACAAATGTTTTTGTGCTGAAGATACAGTCCTTGCTGTACTAACGGCATTACTTGCTAAAATCCATATGTAAAGTTGAAACTGGTCAAAGTGCTACATGCACTAAATGAATGTTATCTTTAGATACCCATAACTGACCGCACATGTACAATATACTAAATCTAATATCTTTTGTTAGAACTGTTGTTGCAAATACATTCTTAAATTGCCTGAAGGAATAATGAATAATTACAGTAAGTCACAAAAAGAGTTCCAACAATGTAAACATCTTTTTCCTTAAGCTTTTAAGATCCCTATTGAGCTCACAGCACAGGGGAATAATAAGCCATGCTTTTTAAAGGATATTACAAAAAGAGGAGGGGGAAAGATGTGGTCATTCTATCCCTCCCACAGATTTACTCATGACTTTTCCAGAAATAAATGTGTATGACAGGAAACACTGATTCACTGGGGTGGGACATAGCACAAAGGAAGCCTGGTGATTTGGGTCCACATTGATTTAATCATGACTATGATTGGAACAGTGATGGCTTCCCTTAATTTATATACCAGACCCCCACACAGAGAAAGTCACATGGAAAATTCCACAGCTCGTGATTCAATGGCACAGGATCTTTTAGTATGCTACTGAACTAACACACTTCTGTGGGCAAGACAGTGTGGTGTAACACTTGGCGTTTGGTGGAGCAGTTGTGTCCTCCTGGGCTGTGTCCTGTTTTGGAAGTTACTTTGCAAAAAAGATGTAAAATTAGAGTTTATTCCCCAAAATGCTATGAAAGCAACGTGTATCTGAATTGCACAGTGATTTCCTCAAATGTTGGAAAAATTATCACAGTGCCACAGTTATGTTTAGATCTGTATCTATGTTTTCAGCAACAATAGATTGGTAGCTTGACTGCTGAGAAAGAAGGGATGACGATGTATGCATGAGACTATACTATCATTAACCTGAAAATAAGCATCAATCTCCTCAATGAGTTAAAGAAGTAAATCTAAATATATAAATAAATGTATAAACAATGCTGATATAAAAATGTGAAGCCTTAATCTGGTCAGACTAGAACACAGTGATGTAATTCTTTGGAAGTTAACATTTCAATTGTGTAGAGTAGATGATGGTGGGAAAAATACCTATAATGCCCACAGACTTTTAAAAGGTATGATTAGATTTCAGTAAAATATTTGTTGCTAAATTCAGAAGTATCATAGAAATACAGCCTGTGTTCTAAGAAACCTCACACAGAGAATACAGATGTGACCTTAGTATCTTCCAGATGCTTTTAGGAGGCATGGGTAAGCTGGAAGCATCTCAGCTTCAGAAATGTTCCACAGACCTATGTAGTAAGCTACTTCAAGGAAAAACAATACATCCATTCGTCTTTACAGCTGGATGTAGAATCTCTTCCAGGAGATCAGGGAACTTCAGTAATTTGAAACTTAAATGACATTCATCTGAAATGAACATTCTAGTGAGTGCTTTTAAAATACTGTGTTGTAAGGAAAGTTGTTATAGTGTTTTTGTTTTGTTATGTTTTTAATTTGCCACACTATTCATTAAAGTGCAAAGGTTTTACATATGCATCACAACTGTATTGTTCCACTAGAGATGGAAACTTTCAGATGCGGTTAGTTGTAAATAAGCAATTTTTCCCACTGTGTTAAGCTAGGAAACTGAGGTTGAAATAGGTCATGGACTCTGAAAAGTAATTATGCCTGAAATCCTGCTAAATAGGATAAAATGAGAATTTAACAGTTGCTTTCTGGTTGCCAAAAGTGGGAAAAAAAAAAA
>WBMW01006235.1:1321472-1337923 GCA_013396635.1 Penelope pileata | reverse complement strand
AAAAAAAAAAAAAACAAATACCAACAACAACAAACACACACATGCATACAAATCTTAGGCATATTCTGTATGTAGAGAAAAATATAATCCTGAAGTTGATCAATTGATGCTACAGATAAGAAAATATTTAAAGCTCAGAGGACCATGATGGTGAAACTACGGTTCATTTAAAAAATAAATAAATAATGAGACTTCATTAGCTTACAGTGAAGTGGAGAAACTTAAAAGTCTTCTCTAAGTTAAAAGCTGAAAAAAAGAAGAAGCAAAGAAACAAAGGAGCAAAGGAAATAGAAGTATGTCTTGTGAAATTAAACAGTTTTTTTTCCCCTCCTCCCTGACTTTGACAACAGAAGGAGTCGATGAAAATGATAGACTGATGTTCAAGAAACATAACATGATTATTCTAGCAGCATTGAGAAGGAAATGCTGCAAATAATTCATCAGAATACTAGAGAATCAAAAAGTAAAGGAAAAAAAAGAGAAAAAAAGAAAAAAAAAACCATGACAATATACTGTATATTCTGGCATGATAAGTTGCTTCACACAGCAGATAATTTATCCAAGCTGTGTGATACATTTCATTAAAGGAGCAACCACCAAAAGTAACTTCTGATTTGCTATATGCTGCTCAATCTATCAAAAAACAGTCTCTTCGTCCCTGTAATTGTGGCACTAAAAAAAAGTCTTGAAATATATCACCTTATTTTGAAATACCTTATAGCAAATTAATATATTCTATGATACAAAGTACTTTGTTTACTGAATGACAGTGTGTTAACTATACTCAGTGTAAAATGGTACAGTAAACAGGGTTACTTTCCACTGATTTTTAGTGCACTGTGTGATGGGTGTATGCTAGTCCAATGCTTCTTGTCTGACAAGATAGATAAATAGACAAAAAAAAAAATAGGATGCCTGATTAATTTGATAGATTAGAAGGTATACCATAGCTAGGGAATAAGATACAATGATACAGTTTTACTAGGACTTAGGAAATGAGAGAAGGACGGAGATGTACAAATAGATTGATTATAGTATCTACTATTTCACGCAGTCCCACATTTTATTTTCTACTTCTATATTCACAAGATGAAGGAAAAGAAAAACATTTTGTTTACTCAATTGGTAATGTTTATTTCTTGGAAACTGAACATGTGTCAAGTGACTGCTACTGAACATTTCTGAGTGGCCTTGATAAATTTTGATACAAAGTTTGCACAAAACTGTTCACTGGGAAGGTTATTGCTAATGAATTTCTCAGACTTGTATAAAGTCGTAGACCTTACATTATTAAGATAGGTATTCAGAACTGAGGAGCTGTGGACCATGTGTGCTTGTTAAGGGCTGATATGAAAGACGAGCACATTAACAGAAGTGGCACTGAAGTGTCCAAGTCTTAAAGATTCAGAGGTACAGCCTTATGGTTTTGGAAACAACGAAGTCATTACCTCAGTCAAAAGTCATATTTATGCTGCTATCATAGTTGTAATTTCTTCTGGATAAACATAGCAGGTATGCATGCTGAGATGTTATTTGGGTGACCAACAACTGAGTAGCTACAGCACCAGAAATCACGTACCTAACAGCTCCAAATGGCATGAAGGTGAATGATTACCCAGGTTGCAATCTATGGTAAGTACTACACTCCTATGGTTCCTTAGAGTTTGCTATCTGAACCAGGTTTTAAGCTAGCCCAAGTTTAAACCTAGCCCTACACAATTTGGGCCAGAGGATCAGAATTATGATTTCTTTTCTCATGAAATTGTTTCCTCTAGTCCTTTGGTCTTAAAATGAGCCCTGCCACATATTAAGGTTTGTTCTGCTTTTTAAAAAGGAGCCAACCACAGATAAAATGTAATTTAGGAAGAAACTTCTAAAAACCTCTCAGCTGTTAATTGCTGCTTCCCAAAAGAGACCAGAGACAAGAGTGTATATGTGTATGAACGTCCCTCCTCCCTTCCATTCTCTGGAAAAAAAGGCTGACACGCATCCCAGCTGGTTAGTTGCTACTGCCAAGAACTTCAAAGAGGAAATGCACTTGCACAAACAGCTTAGATGACACCAGAGACAGCTGGGGTTTGGCTCTTCCCTTCCTGGTTGCGGTGCTTACCTCTAAGGAACAGAAGGAGAACTACAGAAGGTTTTGTTTCATTTAATTTGTTAACATAGATATATAACTCTGAAGTTCCTAAGAGGCAGCATCTTACAATACACAGGTTAGACAGGTGTCTTCCACTTGCCATTTGTGCCTGACACTAGCCTGTTGACTTGCCACGTGATGTACATGCAGCCTGTGTTACAAGGAATGCTCTGAAAGTAATGCTTCATATTTTATTATATTGGCCCACAACATCAGAGGCAGACGGTGGTGGAACAGTGGTAGATGTTGAACCTTCCCACCAATATCCTCTTCCATTTTGTTGCCATGTGACAGATGGCAGCAGAGGGGCAGTCTGACAAAATGGCGTCTGACATGGAAGTGCAGATGAAGCAAAGGTGTGCAATCGAATTCCTCCATGTGGAAAAAATGTCACCCACTGACATTCATTGACACTTGCTGAATGTTTATGGAGACCAAACAGTGGCTGTCAGCACAGTGAGGCAGTGGTGGTGTGTTTCAGCAGTGGTGACAGTGACATGAAAGACAAGCTGTGTTCTGGACAGCCATGCACAACTGTAACACCACAAAATGAAGAATGTCTCGATCAGCTCATCCATGTGAATCAGCTAACGGTGGTGACTACGTTGGGAAATAGTGTTTTGTAGCTGAGAACTTGCTCCATCAAATAGTGTTATTGTATTCTTCGTATCTGTTGCAGTTTCCATGAAAATAAATAGGAGACATTACTTTCAGAGCGACCTACATACATAAACTGTATGTATGCTTCTAACAGGAGCAGAAGTGTTTTAAAATGTTACTGTGTAGTAGTAAGCTTTGTGCCATATTTAGACTGCAAGTGAAGTCACGTTTAAAAAATGAAACCTCAGGTGAGGTTGCAATAAATCCCCATCTTTCCCTTCCAACTACAGCAAATTTTGTGCCATCCTTCGATCTCGGTCACACTGTCTCTCTTATGATAAAAATTAGGGGCCTATCCTCTTTAAAAGTAAGATTGGATTTCCATTAACTACCTCCACATCTCCTGTTCAGCTCTGCTTTCTTCAAGTTAACAGCACCAAAAATTCCCTCTCCACCAGTTCCTCAGTGGCTCACTGTGACATCCTCTGTGTCACTCCAGCCAACAGCCAGGACAGAACTCCAGTTTCACCTTTTGGTACAAGTTCCACCTGTACAAGGAAAGGCTAAATGTTTTGCATTCTTTTTCTATTACAGCACGAAGAAATTGATCTCTAATCCATCCGCAAAGTTTAAAGAAACCTGTACTTATCTGTAATGACTGCAAAGATACAACTTGCTACATTTTTTGACTGCTGTAGCTTAAAAAAAAAAAAAAAAACCTTGCCCTCATGCTTCAGTTCAAGAAGCAGGCACATGTTATCCCAGTATATATGCCTGAACTAGATAATCTTCATTGTTTTCCATCTCCCTGCCAATTTGCTCTTCTGGAAGAGGAATTAAGTATTTTTTCTTTCTTGGACAGTTAAACTGTTACCATCTCTGATTGAGTACGTGATAGCAATTGTGTTGCTATCTCTCATCTTCCAAGTGCCTTTGTTCTTTTCTGGGTTAGAGCAGTAGCAAAACTTTCAACTGTGACAGTCCTTTCTAGAGCCCTAATCTGAAATGCAGGCAGATATCCCAGAGAACAAATATGCAAAATGATTAGCTCTGGAAGATTTGAGCAGCAGAAATATCTGGTGTATGTTTAGGGACTTGCCACATTGCACAGGCAGCCAAAATTGTGGGATCAAACAACATCACACAGAGATAGAAAAAAAGGCTTTTAATTCTGAAACTTAAAAAAACACCTTCAGAAGTTGCAGCTGCTATTAAAGTTGCTGAAATACAAGATGAAAGGTGAAAGAGCTGGAAGAGCTGAGAAGTAAGAGATAATCAAGATGGTGTAGGCAATAACAGGCTAAATTGTGAAAGGACACTGACAAACTGGGTCAAGCTAGCATGATGCAATGGGAGGGAGAAACCAGACTGAAAATTAATAGATATATTAAAGGCAAATGGGAAATCAGTTCTTCATGAAAATTTGGCATGTTTTATGAAAATAGGAGCAGAAAGCAGTCTGAAAATCGGAGTATAGTGGAATCATAAGAAAACATTTGGAAGAGATTGAAGAAACAGTGAGAGATCATCTGATGGAGATAGGATTGAAGAAAATTATAAAAGTGATTTTCGAGATCAGTAAACGACAGGGCTAGGAATGTGCCCTTCATTAATGACATCTTTTAAAAATTTACAACTAAGCATTCTTTGCTCCCTTTTCAGAACCCACCTTTCCCTGCATACAGAAAATAAATTTCTTGAAGTGAAGCAGGTGTTGATTCCTGTGTTGCTCTGGGGGCGGCAACCCAATGCTCCCAAAAGAAGCTTGAAGGACCAAAGGCAATACTGGGTTTATCTGACAAGGATACAGTTTCATAAAGAGAAGGGATGTCATTTCAGAGAGGGACAACACTACGTTACAGTCAAATTCCCTGAAAACTGAAGTAGGATTTCTTTTTACAACTTGTTTGCAGATTGACAGTCTAAGAACTTTATCACTTAACTGCTTTGTTATTACTAGGCAGGAATTTAAACTATGGACATTATGCTAAGTATTATTATATTAACGCTCTGTTCTGCTCAATAATGTTAATTATATGTTCTGTGTTTCATAACTGACTTAATTTTCTTGAACATAACAGCAGCTTCAATTGCATTTTCCTAATAAACTGATGTATAACAAAAAGCAATCTGTATAAGGAAGTAAAGAAACACACCATACAAACACAACAAGGAATATCCCTCCTATTGCAATATATTTGTTGCACAATACATAACACAGATTTCTTAAAAACGATGTATTTAAAACACAGCTTTTATTATGGAATAAGGTATTCTTTACAGATTTTCATTGCCTAATTACTTTATTAGAAATTATGTTAAAAAAATTGAAGCCTTTGCATCACTGGGAAAAAAAAGTGTGGGGGGAGGGAAGGTGAGAATTGTGTTGTCATTGACATATGTAGCAAAACTACCATTTCTTCCAACAAGGAAAGGATTGAGTTTAAATAGCAAATAACAACATTAACAGCTTAAAATGGAATTGTAAACTATAAAGCTGGAATGAACAACTGCTACACTACAAAGAAGGAAACTGGTCCGCAATAAGTTTATGTTTTTCATTTAATTACATTTGCTTGCCTAGATTTGGATATATGCATAAAATTAAGGAATGTGGTTAAGTCAGTATATTTATTGTGTATTATATCTGTGGGCAGAAATCAAGACCATCAGCTGAAAACCAGTTTGTAACCCAAAGGAGAAAAGGAGAGGAGAGGGAAGAGGAAGAGGAGGGAAGGGGAGAAGGAGAGGGAAGAGAAGAAGGGAAGGGGAAGGGGAAGAGAAGAAGGGAAAGGGAAGGGGAAGAGAAGAAAGGAAAGGGAAAGGGAAAGGGAAAGGGAAAGGGAAAGGGAAGGGGAAGGGGAAGGGGAAAAGAAGAAAAGAGAATTTGTCTACAACTGAAATCCCTTTTCCAGGAACCCCATGGGAGCAAGATGGTGAATTGTTGCTTAGAACATGGCTTTTAAAATTCACTAAGACTGCTGTATATTATGATTGTCTGGGGCATTTCAACCAGCATACAATGAATACAGTTGTAATTTTTGCAGTCACCGCACAATGAATGTTCCATGTTATTTTGCTTGTTGTCTATATGTAGAGAGCAATTTACATGGAGAGCATTACTGTATCTGTCATGTTCCATCTAAAAGCGCTGATGCAGAACTGCTTGGAGACAGCAGCACTGTAGTATTGATGCTCATGGCAGAAGAGATTTAGACACCATGAAAAGCTAATGGTGTTAACTAAAGAATTCTTCAGTTCACATCAGCAGAAAGAGAACATTTAAAGGGGGATTAATTTAAGAATAAATGGCAAAAATTCAACACACTGAAATTGTGCGAAGTGCATATTGTAGCAATTATGGAGAGTTTTTGATACAGTACTGAAGAGCCAAATTATGGCTGTGCTTTATATTACTCTTTAGCACAGACAACAGAGTTTATATATGGGATAACTTTTTTTTAGGACTGTTGAAAGTTATGCTTGTGCTTTAAACAAACATGCTGCAATCATGCAGGGATATGCACCTGCAAATACTCCCAGTTCCTTTTTTAGGCACTGTACTTCTCACCCCTGCTTAAATTTTCTCTTGTCCTGATGGATTTATCATCTCGATTTCTCCTCTAGGGTGGATGACTGGTAAGGCAGAATTAATTTTGCCACATCTTCTTTGGAGTAGAGAGAAACAACTGCAATAAGGAATGACAGTTCTGCGATGAGACTGGTAAACATATACCGGATCTGGACAGGAAGTTACTTTAATTTTGGGCTGGAGGATTTCCTCTGAAGTGATCTGTTCTCAGAAGTGTTTTAAAAGATGATAAAGAAAGGCTGGAAATAATTTTCTAGTTTGTTCTGCACTGGCAGGGAACGAGACCTCAGGCAGTGAGGACCAATTAGGAGTGACTGGACAAGTCCACAAAAGCATACGCGCAAATGGTTTGTATCACAGTGATCTGCATTCCCTCATCACATCAGTATCAGGAAGAAAAGGAGTTCTGACTCTGTGTTGAGTAGGACTGTTATCAATTCACAAAGAACTGCCTAAGAAAGCAGGCTTAATTAAGGATTCAGAAATTAAATATTTCATTTCTTAACAAAGCCAACTTAAGATGAGATTCCTGCTCTTCTTTTGAAAGGATAATTAAGTTTGATGCAAAGGTAAAAGTAATGCCTCCTATTTTATTATGTTGGCCCACAACATCAGAGGCAGATGATGGTGGAATGGCAGTAGAGGTTGAACCTTGCCTTCCATGTTGTTGCCATGTGACAGATGGCAGCAGAGGGGCAGTCTGACAAAATGGCGTCTGACTTGGGAGTGTGGATGAAGCACAGGTGTGCAATTGAATTTCTCTGTGTGGAAAAAATCACACCCACTGACATTCATTGGCACGCACTGGACACTTATGGAGACCAAACAGTGGCTGTGAGCACAGTGAGTCAGTGGTGGTGCGTTTCAGCAGTGGCAACAGCGACAGCGGTTCTCCTCCACTGGCACAGATTTTTACAAGCGTGGCATGGGAGTCTTTGTTCATCGCTGGTGAAAATGCACAGCTAATGGTGGTGACTGTGCTGAAAAAAAGTGTTTTGTAGCTGAGAATTTCCTCTATCAAATAGTGTTCTTGTGCGCTTTGTATCTGTTGTAGTTTCCAAGCTGGAGGCATTACTTTTGGAGTGATCTACGTGCTCATGAATGTATATACAAGGCTAGTCACACTCCTGAATATCAGAATGAATAGAATAAGTGAACAGGAGTATTAACTCTTACCATGAGACAGAACTCTCCAAGTCCTACATCTGAAATACTGATGAGGATATTTTCTCCCAGCTACATCAACTAGTTCCCATTAAAGTGAAGTTATTCTCTTTCAAATATCATCATTGGGTTATATATGAGTCCCTTATTCACTTATAGATCAAATTTGCTTAGTTTACAAGTGGAAAACATGGCTTCTTTAACCATTTGGCAGCAGCAAATCTCAGCTTGAATCTCTGAAACGCAATTTACTTTTTTTTTTTTTTCCAGTCATTACAGCATTCCTTTAAATCTTTTCCAGTTTGGGTTTTGTTTTGTTTTAATTTTTCCCCTGAGATTCATTTTTAAGACATTCAACAGGCTCAGCTGCTGTTTTAGGACCAAGATTTTTGTACATACAGTATAATTATCAGCCTGTTATTTCATACGCTGTGCGGAGAGTAACAATATTCTGAAGTAGATCTTTGGTAGGTGGCTCCTGTGTTACAATCTGAAGTATCTGCATATAGGATGAACTGCCTACTGTTTATTTCTTCAGTTTACGTTCTTAAGTTCCTATCTTTCTTCCAGAGTTCTCAGTAAGATTCCTATAAATTGTCTATTTGTCTCCAAATTCTTCTTGACTCCTGATCTCATTATGTGACAGAATTGCAGCATCTTTCGATAGATACTACATCTGTATTTCATGCCTGAATAAAATGTAACACGAAGGAACTATGATCTTTGAAGCATATAAACAACAAGGCCACAGAAAATAAATGTGAATATATAAAGAGGCATTTATACCTTCAGAAAAAAGAAGATGGAAGAAAATAATGTTCAAACATACCGTGCTACAGATACTTCAAGTAATTAGATGATTCAGTGCAAAGTATATTTGAAAAAAAAAGCAAACACGGATTTTTCTTTTTTTTATGACAAATTATCTGTTTGCAAACACTTTTGAGTATTTATTTGGGATGCTCTAAGTTGATTAATATTTTTCATTCCATTTGTGTAAAATTCTGAATATTTTCTACTTTCTTCTGATTCTTCTTTAAACTTATTCTTAGATACTTATTCTCTTATGTGTCTTATCAAATAATTGCATTCAGCAATCATACCTTGTGAACTTGTACAGAAGAGTACGTTCAACCCTATAACATTTCTTATAAAACTCTATTATATTTCTTACAAAAATACTATTTTCTGCATTTTTTTTGCAAGTAATTTTACCACAAAATATCAGCAATGACTTCAATCTGCTACTCCCAAGCACAACAGCATGAAAAAATTTCAAGGAGAGTCAATATTAGATCAGTTTAAGAAAGGCACTCAGGAGGGTGTAAAAGGTAACCACCAGGGGTTGACTACGTAGTACTTTAAGTACTGTAGTTGAGTAGGGAGCATTTAAATCTATTTTCTTTTGACCTATAAAGACTTCTAAGTGAAGAAAAAAATATTTGCAACAGGTACAATCTTTATACATTAATTTTCTGATGCAGCAAGTCATTCCAGAGGACATCGGGGCAAATGTTTCAAGTTAATGGAGGGCATACTGTGGTGATTTATATCATCTGTCACACACTGAGGACAAGTGGCCATGGGATAACATTTCCTAGAACCTACTGTAGTTAGACAAAAATATTCAATTTAGCTCTTTTGAAATCCATCACAAAGATGCACAGCAGAATGTATAAATAGCCAGGCTAATAGGCAGGCTGGCACAGAAACATCTGTACAGAAGACTGTTCCATTTAATAGTAATTTGTCAAGATAATTGTGTCAAATGCTGTATAACCACAGATGAAGTCAATATTAATAAGACTTCAATCTTTGTTATCAGAATATTAGTAGAGTGCCCTTAGAGCTTTATTACTTTTATTTCTGAGGCAGAAGAGAACATTTGTGTTTTGTTCTGTCCTATTTTAGAATTCTCCTTGAAATGATTATGATAAATCTATCAACTATCGTGCTCAGAATTCTTTAAAAGAAAAATGATACCATTCAGGACAACATAAAGAAAACACATTAAAAAACAAAACAAAATAAACAAACAAATAAAAAGCACACTCAACTAAATAAAACTTTCTAGTTTTATTTACTAACCATTGAAAACAGCTTTAGAAAATATTAGACGTATGCCTGGAACTTTTAATTGATACAATCCTAGAAAGAACTGTCAATAGGTACAGTAACAGTAATGCACATGAAGAAATGGCAACTGTTTTTAGTGATGCTTATCAGGGGGGTGAGACCCTATTCCTAGCTACACACAATGATCTCTAGAGTTCTGTGTTGTTTGCCAGGAGACAACACCATGCCTTACTTCAGCTTCACACGAGTTTAACCAGCATGCCGTGACTTGGCCCCTAACTTCTGCAGTTAAGCATTTTACTG
The DNA here is from genome assembly GCA_013396635.1 of Penelope pileata. Taxonomy (NCBI): domain Eukaryota; kingdom Metazoa; phylum Chordata; class Aves; order Galliformes; family Cracidae; genus Penelope; species Penelope pileata. The sequence continues at coordinate 1,328,048 of WBMW01006235.1, read as the reverse complement.
CATCAGTGATTTGATAACAAGATGGAAATGTTGCAGTACTTCATCATGAATGGGACCAGGAACACAGAGACCTGTGAATCTTTGTAAATAGCTGCTTGCACTTAACCTCATTTTTCAGCAAATAATTAAAATTAAATATTTGTAGGGCTCTGAATTTTGTAATAAGCATTTCTCATAGCCTAACTGGGAAAATACAACACATCTAATAATGAAGTATGATTTTTGCAGTAAAAACTGCATCCTTCCAAAACTGAATTACTCAAAAAGCTAGTATCAGGTCTTTATCATCATATTTTAGCTAAATCATGAGTTTCTACTGTGCATGCACTGATGTTCTTTATGCCTTTTGTGTGTATCAGATCTAAAAATTAACCTTTTATAGCTTGAAAAGTGTGAGCAGATTTTTGTAAACATGAATAAGCCACGTCTGTTTCTATGATGATTGGGTGATTCTAGTGGTCTTTTTTTTTTTTTTCTTTAATTCCATAACTTACTTTTTGTCTCAGGAAGTGAGACTTAGAAGCAGATGCAACAAATCAGCTAGGAGAGAGGATAAGTGCCGTACAATAAGGAAAGATAGTAAAAAATGATTACATTAGGCAAAATGCAGTTGATTAAAAAATGATGTCATCCCATACTGAGCTAGTAGAGCTCAGTGTGTGCTTTGTACAGCCATTCTCGGTAAATCAGTGCTGCAATGCATTTTCCAGCAGGCTTCAAGGTGGAAGAACTAGACTCTACAGAGTATAGGAAAGAATACACCTTGTAGTAAGTAATCCTGCTGGACATAACGATGACAAACACAACCAAACAGTTTTCAAGACTGTCATGTAAACAATGTCTTGCATTTTCCTCGTCAAATGATTATGAATATGCAATTCGTCCTTTATTGGAGAAGTTTTAGGTGCATGTATTTTAAAGCTTTGCTAAATTGTTTCTGCATCTGCAGATACATCATGCTGTGACATATTTCTCATATTTTCCTGTTTGTTACTTTTCTTCAAATGTATCACTAGATACAGATGATTAAAACATCTTAATAATCATTCATTCTGACAGAAAACACAAAATTTCTCTGAAATGTTGATGACACAACAATGCTGTCCAGTGCCAACTTTTCACTTTATGGGATCTCTATATTCTGTAGGACAGTCAGAGAAGTACTTAGTGTAAATAAATAAATAGCGTAAGTGGCATTTTGATAACTCAAACCAAAGTAGTGGGCTAATGTATCAGAGACATTACACCAACTGTGGCAGAGAGATTACCTTGACTGTCTGTTGCTGAAATGTTATGTAATGGATGTTCTTAGACTGCATTCTTCATTACACATACATGAAGCACTATCATCTTAATTTGGGCAAAACAGAAATATGAATTATTAGAATTACAGCAGAAAATTCAAGGCCCAAGTGTGTTTGGTGAGCCATATCCGGGTGGCGTAAATCTGTCTTGCAGTCACTCTGTCATAGCTTGACGTCTGATGAGCCTACCACTCGACATCACACCATAAGCAGCTCCCCGTCCTTCTCTACAAAAGACTGTCCATAATGTAAAAGGAAACTAAAGCTAACTCTGAAATCAGATGAACCTGAAGAGCCTAGTCCAAAAGCACTAACAGGGGAAGCGATATGAATTGCTAGATTTTGTGAAAAATAGTAAAATTGAAACTGCCGTGGGTACATCCAAGCACAGCTGCAATAGCTAACTTATTAATGTCTTTTCATTGGCAGCTGCATCTAAACAATCTGCCAAAGAAACTTTAACAGCATCTCTTGTCATAAATGATTCAGTTGAAAGATATACAACCTTGTTAGCCAGGTGGTGAAATGTAAAAGAGGCTAGCTCTTGCGTGGGATATTGGGGTTTTTGTGTGTTTTTGTTTTCTTCAAGAGTTTACAGAGAAGCCCATATCATTGGCTGATGTAAATTTCTTCTAATGGGTGGAATGTATTTAAATTAGGAAAAGTATTTGTTTCAAACCTACTTGCTAAGCTTTTGTTAAGAAATTCCCCAAAGTATTAAAATTATCAGACAAATACATTGAGTAACAGTGATATTAATATTTTGACTAGTGTATTATTAGGTATGTATGGAAAAGATTATTTCCAACATCCAACAAGTACTTTGAAAAGAATCTATAAAACGCACTGTTAAAATCATATTCCTGCCTGGCTTGCTGCAGACTAGGGACAGCAGACTAGATGCAAACAGGCTCAAATAAGGGATGCAAAGAAGGTTTTTTGCATTTTTTCAACTTAATTTCACGAAAATTATGAGACACAGGTACAAATGAAGTAATAGCATCAGAACTATTGCAATCAGTTACTCCAGTTTAACACCTAACTAGCGACAAAAACAAAAGCGGAAGAGATTTAATTCTGACTGTAATTTTACTTTCTGTAGCAGTGCCTAAGGGATACTGAAGACTAAATGGTCATCCTAAACTCTAGGTTCTGCTAACAGATAGAGCAGAGAGGGTTCTGCTAACAGATAGAAGCAGAGAGACTTTGTGCCAAAAGCCTACAATCTCAATAGGTAAAAGCAACTTACAGCTGGGGAAAAGGATGTAACACACAGCATGCAAACCTCGTGGAAAATGCCATCCTTAATTCCAGGGTGCAAAGCGTGTTTGAATTTGTTTTCCATATTTGAAGTTTCTGAGTTTGCATCGGCATGCAAACAGGTAAAGGAGAAGAAATACTAAAGTAATGAGTAGTAAGAAGAAAAGCATTTATAAAAAAAAAAAAAAGACTCACTGAGAAACACACTATCCTTTCTGATATTATACCATATTCAGACCAATATAATGTATTCTGGTTTCAAGGATCTTCAGCCTTGCAGCAAATGGCAGCCACAAGCAAGTGCTATGCTCAATAACTAATTTTAAGGTATATGCTGAATAGATAGTACATACAAAACACAAGTAGAGGAAAAAAAAATCTGTTCCTTTAAAACACCAGTTTCTTTAAAATACGGCAGTTTTCCTGCCATACTCAATCTTGACTTACTGCCTTTTCTGTCTTTGCTGAAACACATGACGTAACTTTTCTGGGTCCATAGAACATATTAATTTTCCCCTTGGGTACTTTCCATTTACATTAAGTGATACAATGCTTACTTTGCTTTCTTTGATGCCTTAATAAATGCAAGTAGTGTAACATTTATGAATGGCCATGAAATTTAAAATAAACAAGCAGTCTGATCTGAAGGATTTCTTGAGCAGAAATGTAAATATAGAAATGACCAAATGGGGAACAATAGCAGGGATAAGCCAATTAATTCACTTGCATCTTTGAGGAAAAGTGTTCAGCTCAGTGTGTCGAAGAAAGCATTTAAACTTTAGCTATGTTGATTACCATAGGGAAGTCAGTACAACCATGTTGGCAGTAGGCTTCCCCATGTTGGCTCTGCCATCAGCCTTTGCTCCTAAGAAGGAGATAGGGTAGGAGACATTATATGTCATTTGCAGGACATCCAAATCACATGCTATTTTGTGTGCCCAATATAGACTCCCTTAGGCCCTCTTTCTTGTCTAGCATCAATGGTACCTGATGTTACTTTAGAAAGATAGGTGCTGCAAATCTTCTCATGCATGTTGTAGTTCCTCCCACACAGTTTTGGCCATCAGTTCTACAACTTCTGCATTCCTTTTTCCACTTTAGATAACTCAGGATAGGATACTGGCTAGTTCTTCTGTGGTAGGCTAACAACACCACTGATTTGATGACAGAAGTAAAGCAGCTGGGAAGAAACCGATCTAGATTTGCTGCATTTTTATTTATTTCTAAATAAACACAGCCCTCATTGTCAAGTGATTGGAAAGGACTATTATAAAAATAGTAAACGAGTCACAGACAATGTGGCTTTTAAAATCAAGGCTTTAAAAGTTGTAAAGTACAGGAAGAGGTAAGGGCCAACATGGCTGCTTAACTTTGCTTTCCTGTTCTTAGTGTAATGCAAAATACAGGGAGAACAGAAATAACAGGTCTATCATGGTTTGGTAGTATTTTACTCACACATTTAGTACGTATATCGGTAATAATTACATCTCTATGTTCTAAGTGGAAAATCAGATTAACCCTTTGTAACTGAACTAGAAGAAAAGTGGAACTATAGAACTTTTTTTTCTATTTTTCCCTATTTTTGGTCAAAAGCTTGTGCCCATTAGCCTTACTCGCGCTGAGTAACAGCAGTATGTATTTTAGACTGTTTGGGGCACAGTGCCAGAGTACGTCACAGTCTGTCCGCAGGCTTGGAAGCAACAAGGTGTCTGCAAAGAAGCTGTACGTGGTACCATGTCCCAGGGAGGAGGTGAAGCACATAGGGACATTTCCCAGCCCTCATGCTTGCTCTTCTTTCTCCAGAGTGGAAAAAAACACCAGGGAAATGCTACCACCTTGGGTCTGCTTTTCAAACACTGCCCTCATTCAGAAAAATGTGCACAAGAGATCATTGGAAAACACTGGAGGTTCTATAGGTCAGAAGGAGCACAGCAGCTATTTTTATACTTTATCCATTTCCTATGAATTCTTTTAGATTTTGAAGTCTTATCTTAAGCAAATACACACAAGATTGTAAAGATAAACATGCCTTGGCTAAGTTTTTACCCAGTTTTTTTACAATACCACATTAATAAAATGTATGTTTTATTTTCCAGTGGTATAAGCAGAGTAAGAATATGTTTTACAATATATCACAGACTTCTTAAATCAATGTGCCACAGTTAAGTTAATTCAGTTCCTTCTATCAGCACAGTATCACTAGCTATGGGTTGCTCTTATTAGCCATTTCCCTATTTTCTGCTTTTGCTCCCCAGGGAAAAATTAACAAACCAGTTTGTTTAAACTCTTCGTGAAATATTAGCTCTCCTGTTAACTCAATTGGCTCTGAAAACTAATTTGGAAAACAGAAAACACGGCATACATCGGGATGACTACAAACTATTGTAACATACGCATATTAGTTACTCCTTCTGTATTTCTTAAGGGACCGAAAGTACATTTATCTTTTATGGAAAGTTCTATCTTNAAAAAAAAAAAAAAACACTGAACATCATGTAATTCCCAAGGCAAACATTAATCAGTTATGAGAAATATTATGATACAGGTATTTTAGGTTTCTTGTTCTTGTGGGACTCATAAGGTAAATAATCTAAGCTTTTGGATTGATTATGGAAAAAATTAATGATGTCAAGATATTTAAGATTTGTGTAGTCAGATATCCATTTTGCAATCCTTTTAACTGATATGATTAGCTTTTAGCTATCTACACAGAGGTTGAAATCATTGTACCTTTTAAAACTGGGACTTAGTTGCAGTAAGCACTACAGTGAGTAATGCAAAAATGGTATTTTACTAACTGAGGGTTGTACTACGGCCATAACTTGTCCAGTGAGCTGTAAGACACCATGTTCCTTAGTTGCTTAGTTTATGGGAACATTTTAAACATTTTTCTGCATAGAGAACATTCCAAAGTGGACATCCATTGATACTATAGGCATCCAAACATAAGTCACTTTTGGCCTAACTATGTATGGAAAATTTCAGTCAGGAAATTCTACTGATGCCAACTTAAGCTTTTTTTACCCTGATAACATTTTTATGTGTTTTGAAGTGTACTTATATTCCCACACATTTTAGTGATTTTCCCAAGGGAAGTATATTTTATTAATTTATATTTAATAAAAAGTCATTTTCAATATTTAGAAAGTTTTAGTCTGAAAGAGTTAAGCATATGCTATCACGTAAAACTTTCAGTTATGATGAAAACTTTTCACTCACATGTATTAATTAGTATCAAACACTTCCAATGTAACAAAAGAAAGAAGAATCTAAATAGCAAGATGTTTCATGTACCATTAAATGAAAAGCAGCTGTCCTTAAATGAAATCTAAATACATATGTATATAGTAATTAAGTTAATGTTTTAACGCTTGCTATACACCATAAAATGGTGCAGGCATAATAAACCTTAGGCACAACTGAAAAAATACACATAGATGGGAACACTGAAGCTTTTTTTCTAAATGATATTATATAGTGAAAAATTCTGAAACATTAGATGTTTAATTTAGTTTTTCTCCAAAACAGAAAAAAATGTTATAATGTTTTGTAAAGTAAAATGGATATCTCTAGCTTTTATCCACTCCAGTCATTAACTTTTGTTAAATCAGTGGTATTCATTTGGGGATTTTTTTATTTTTATTTTTATTTATTTTTTTTGTGAAATAGAAAATAAAATTGAAAAGTCTATAGCTTCATTCCCCAAGTTGTTCAATAGCTCAATTTTATGAAGAACCATGACTCCTTTGGAGATTTGTTCTTATTTTAGACATCTGAATAAATACTATATATATATATTTTTTCTCCCAGTGGGAATCTTCTTTAATGTTTGGGATTTAAAACACTACTTCAGTCATAGAAAAAGAAAATTATTATGACCTATTTCTTTTTAGAAGCTAGTCTTCATCAGTCATCCAAGCCCCAAGATAAGGTGCAACTGATTCTCATTAAAACACTGCATGTTAACTCTTAAATCAAAATTTCTAATTTTGAAAACTTTTTTTTTTTTTTT
>WBMW01006235.1:1297388-1321449 GCA_013396635.1 Penelope pileata | reverse complement strand
TTTTTTTTTTTTTATAACCATTTCTGGCCACCTTTGCTTATTCTCCTGCACTATCTGAAACAACTGAAAAGATGACTTTTTGATAAATCATTCACTTCAGCAGCTGACTCCCGAGTAGCAATTCACACAGTAACATTCTCTTTTGTAAAAGGCTTTCCATCTTTCACACATGCAGTTGAGATATTCAAGGTCAGGCTAGGCGGGGCTCTGAGCAACCTGCTCCTGCTGTAGGTATCCCTGTTTATTGCTGGGGAGTTGGACTAGATCACATTTTCAACTGAAACAATTCTGTGATTCAATTTCCATCCAACATGCAGGGAATTTTGTCTCAGGCTCATTGTTACATGAAAAGTCTATTTAAAATCTATAAAATCTATTTAAAATCTATAAAATGCACATAAATACAGCCAGAACAGCTTTGCACTTACACACAATCAGTATGTCAAAACAGGACACTTTCAGTGATGAAAGGTCACAATTGTTTACAGACGGTTTGAGATGAAGCTTCTTGAATGAGTAGAAAATATAAGATTAACCTGAACTAAATTTAGTCCACTAAAATATTTAGTTTTGCAACTCTTTAATTTTAATCTTTCATATTGATTTTATAAAAGACAAGACTACAAAGACATTTGCACATTTCCATATTTTGTTTACATTACATTTATCTTCATGCACAGAAGGAGAAGTGCATATAAAAATTTATATCTGAAATGCCTAACAACATGTATTTTGAGCCATTTCCTTTTGCATGAATTGCAAGCAGCAACGGAAAACAGAATATTCAAATCTTAATGAAAACAGTCTAGTTTTCAAATTCAGCACAAATTCTTAGAGGCAGTATGTTCTGTGCTTTATATGCTTACACAAAACCAAAAGAACTGCTAAGATCTGAATTCTAGATTTTGACACCATTCATCAGAGTTACTAGACTTTGGAACTGTGATCCACATTGGCCAAGTGAGGCCAGAAGAAAGAAAATATAAAGTACTTTGTTGTGGAGTAATATCTAACCTGTTTGCTTCCTGTCCCACATTCAGAGTTCCAATTTTCTGAGTACTGAACAGATTTGCACTATCCCTTTCTATTGGATTGCTGGAAGGGCTTTGATCCTAATGATTAATTACTTGCAAAAATACGAAATGAACTATAAAACCCCCAAATACTGGGCAATCACTGCCTTCAAGTCCAATATTATTACCTTACAATAAGGTCTGCTGTTTCATAAGCACGACTTACATACCTGAATCCCTAGACAAATGGCCTTGTGTTCATATGTCTTAAACACCCAGAGTCCAAACAAATCCCCTTAGCAAGAATATTCGGACTGGTTGTAAAACAGATTTATCTGTGCTGTTATTTAATATTCCATTTCAATCAGCTATGAATGCGACAAGAACGTTATTTTCCAGACTACTGATACAAACCAAGAAATTCTGATTCACATTTTCCCCATATGTTCCAATTTTAAACAATAATGATCCCTTCCTTACAATTTTTGGGTGTATTAAACAATTTGAGTCTATTTATGACCTTCTGAACTTTAAGCAAACAGACAAAAAACAGGATTAATAAGCTTTTCAGAATTTTAAGAATATTATATGATAACACTTATATTCTGAACCATACATATTGGACTACCTTGCCTAACATTATTTAAATTCTATCCTTTTTTAATACTATCCTGACTGGGCCCCAAATACCCAAGCACAATGTCAGACTAATTTTTTTAATTGATACATATTTAACTTTATCTGTAAGGTTGCTGATTCACATTTACTTCAATAGCTTCTTTTGACATCTTAACTACTTTCCACTCAGCCTTGGCCTTCCTATTTCCCCGATTCTTTTCTTATTCTTTCTTCAGCTCCATACTCTTCATTCATCTGGATTCAAACTGCCTTTTAAACCTCTCATAGTCTTTACACTGATTTTTTTTTTCCATTTCCTTACAGAACAGCCAACTTCTCTCTTTTTTTTTCTTTTCTAATTTTGAGGGCTTTTAAAATAATTCCTTTTGTAAATACATAAATAAAATGAAACAGTCCAGCTACCAAAGTTTAGTGCTTTAATACAATTCTGTCTGCACCGTTACTTGTTCTCAATGCTGTGATGCAACAGCATAGCAAATAAGGTAGCAATTTTTTTTGAAGAATATGTAGAACTGTACTAGGCAACAAGTCTGGAGTGGGAAATATCTGCTCTTGGTGTTTTATTATAAATTTGTGTATATTTTTTGGTTCTTACTATAGAGAAACTCCTAAATATATGCCTCAGGGAGTTAGACAACCAATAAAAATGCACAATTAGCCAATGTGTCTAAAATCTACCAATTAAAAAGGTGGTTGCAATGTCCCATATTTTTCTCTCTGCACAACTTCTTAGGAAAAGGAAAAGGAAAAGAAGAAAAGGAAAAGAAGAAAAGGAAAAGAAGAAAAGGAAAAGAAGAAAAGGAAAAGAAGAAAAGGAAAAGAAGAAAAGGAAAAGAAGAAAAGGAAAAGAAGAAAAGGAAAAGAAGAAAAGGAAAAAAAGAAAAGGAAAAAAAGAAAAGGAAAAAAAGAAAAGGAAAAAAGTCCCACCCAGAAAGTTATCACAGAACTTTAGGACAGATGTCTTCAGGCTCATGTTTTGAAAATTTGTTTCCAGTTTTACCATCATTTCCCATCAATTTTTTTTTTGTTGTTTAAACAAACAAAAAAGAGCTACTCACTAAAAGATAACAGAAAACAAAGCTAACACCACTTAAAGAAACCCCAGAAATCAGAAAGTAGCAGCTCAGTCCACACAAAGATGATGCAGATAGACTTAGTCAGCCAACACTAGAAAGGTGAGCTGCCAGGCGGGACTGTTAAATAGCCTGTCACAAAGAGAATCCAAAATAAATTCTTAATCTACACTGAAAATGTAAGTGTAGCAAATACTAAACATACATAAAATTTCACACTGATTAACTCCAGTTGGCCACCAGTGTTAAAGAAACAATGAAACCATTTTACAAAAAACTACTTAGTAGAAGTGGTTACTAGGCTTCTTCTTATAAAGACCTCAAGTCTTCTGTTATGCATATACCTGCACAACACATATAAAAGATCCATTTAATTCGTAAGGACTAGACAGAATATAAACAAATATAGAACTTGGCTGAGTGATTCTAATTATTTTGTGAAGCTGAACTGAATTATAAGCTATTGCCTAAAAGTCTTACTGGAGATGCCAGTAATTAAAATTAATACAAATTCACTAAATACTGAAAAGGTAGATTAACTGTAATGTAGGAGGGGAGTTATAAGAAACTAATCCTGTACCTAGTTTGAGAATGGAATGACTGAGACCCCTTATGCACCTTTTTGAAATATTTAATTCAGGGAGTTCATATTGTTCATTGCAAGTTTAGCTGCTTTTCTTTAAAAAGAAACTGTCAATATACACTCAATACTCGCTGTACTGTGAGCTACAGCATTCATATTAAATGTAGGACCTGACCCTGTATTACACACAAAGAAGAGGGAAGAAAATGTAAAATATACCTATAAATAGTAATCATATTTTGCTGAGTGCCATTGAAATTAACCCACAGTTTCTATGACTTCAGTCTTATATGAAATAAAATCCTTCTACTAAATTCACTGCTGCACACCTGAAAGTTACTTTTTCGCCTGGAGATTAAGAAATGGAGGTCAAAGAAGTTCAGCTACAACCCTCCCATGAATGTTTATCAAAATTATCAGATTGAGCCTTCCTACCTTCTAAGGCAGAGAGCTGTGAATATTCCTCATGTTCTGCAGTCTACCACAGAGAATTCAGTGTCTCTCACATACCTCTTATCTTGTGATGATCTGCTTCATCAGGCTACTTTAGGGATGCTTTCAAATACACAAATTGCTAGCTGGTTTGAAATTTCCCATAACGAGTTCTCCATCCCTAGTTCAAAGTAAATCCAGTACTCAGGATTAGGGAGGGAATAATTTGACTAGTGTATGTGTGTGCAAGGCAATTATTTCTTTTCCAGAAGTTTAACCTCAAGCTTTCAATTTCACATTATTTAGATTAAATTATCAGCTTTGAATGTATGGATATTATAACACATCAAATTGTGCAGACTATAACTTTAGCACTGAAAGATCATGATGTACTCTGTTAGATGCCTAGGACTTATTACATGACAACAAAGACACTCTGATAAAAGGCAGAGCGGTCAGGACCTTTATCAGATGCAAGTAGAAAATGATGGTGAAATGGCTGCAGTGTTCTGCCAAAGGAAAATATGAGTACCATTTGCGTAATGCTCCACACTGGCCACCCTGAGGGGACTAATGATAATTGACTTAAATCCTAGCTTTTGTCTCACCTGAAACTTCTACATCCCTTTAGGTCAGCTAATGCAATGTAAGAGGATGTAATCAAAGACACATAAAACTGCATTTTTATTTTTTTTTCCAGGATCATAGTGGTGAAGTGAAAATATTTTGAACGCTACAGAATGGTTCACATTCAACAGTGGGGTGAAAATAGTACACGTAACCAACTGTCTGCTTATTCTTGAAGCACAATAGGAGGCATACATTCTGTGATAAAATATCAATGAACCATGTTATTCTGCATGTAGAGTCAAATAAAACACTATAACAACTTTCAGCAGGTATTCACTGAAACCTGAAGAAGAATTCATTTCAGATAATCTCACGCTGCTTTTGTGTTCCCTTCCTGTAATGATTAGAGTGATTTTACCTAATTTAAATGGGACATCACAGAAAAATGTTAAGTCTTGAATGCTTGTGTACCTGCATGTCACTGAACATGAAAGGAAACTTAAGGGAGGAAAAAGCCCTCACTAACAACCCAATATAGAAGTAAATTGAAAGAATCATGCTAAGATCTGACTTCACAGCAGTAAGACAATGCATCTCATCATTTCCTGAAAGTAAAATGAGATGATCTTGAACTCTGCACCCAATTGATGTTTTGAAGGGCAGGCAAACGTACAGGAATTTCGTAGGCAAGAATTACGCGGGCCACAATGGGTGGAGTTTCATATTAATCTTGATTTTCATTCTTAAAATCATCTGCCACTTCTTTCTCCTATTGATTTGTATTTGCTAAGGATTGTTTGACACAGAATAACTTAGGTTCTCCATGTAAGTGTCAGATTCAATGAGAGCTATAACAATCAATGAGAAATAATAGAAGTTCAAGGCAAACGCAGAGTGGAAACTGCCATTTGGTCCAGTATCCTTTCAGATACTTTCAGAGACGTAGGATGGATGATTGGTCAGCAGCATCAGTTTTATGTGAGAATGCTTTAATATGTTCCTGCAAGTGCCATAAGGTAAATCATACACCAACCTCATGTAAATGATGTTGAGAATATACAAAAGGAGAGGTTCAAACTCAGTAATCACTTTCACTAATACTGGCTCCAAGTTTATGAAGCTGGCCATTTGTGATGAATTTTAACTGACATTAGTTTAACCTTGATTTGGCATCCACTAGTAAAGAACGCAGCATAGAATGAAAATAATATAGTATATCACGTAAAATCTGCAGGTCTCTTTTTACAGCCATAACATTAACATTGCTCCAAAATATAAAACTTGTCTCAAAGATTTAATCAACATACAAATAAATCATTTCAACTATTGAAAAGGCAAATTCTGTTCTTACATAAAGAAAGTACTTTACAGTCGATGGAGAGGAAGGATGGGAAGAAAAAGAAAAAACAACTTCCTTTCCAACATTGTTATGCTCTGGAATTCTACTGGCTTACTTGCTCCATTGCAAAGGGGAAATGATCCCTCATGATTTTTAATGGTACAATCTCACTGGGACTGAAAGGGTCCATCAGGTTTTTGTTGTGATAGAAATTATGATACTGAACCTGCAAGATGTATGCATTACTTAGCTGAAACACAAAGTTAAGCACAGTATATAAATCTCTCCTGACTCAAAAGCCAACATACTGTATTCCTTGGCTTTCAGGGAGTACAGAATTAGCTTTTCTCATCAGCAACTGCCACTTGTTGTAAGCAGTACAGATCACGCGCCTTTATGAAAGAAAGAACCAACTTCTCTTTTCAGATTATCTCACGGATAAAATTGTCTGTTACAGCACTGAATTATGGTAGTGGCAAAGAAAGAAACCACTCTGATTACAGAGTGATTTTGTACAGCTAGTAGCCAGACGACCATCTAATTTTACAGGAGAGTTAGCTGTATCTACGTAACACAGAGTCAAGTTATTAAAGAGGAGAAGGAGCAGGCTGCTCTATACACCTGACGGAATCCAAGCCTATTTTGGTGTTTCCAACCATTGCAGACTCTAGCATCAATCCATGTTATGAACACAACGTAAATGCTCAGATATCTGCCCCCACTTCCATAAAATTCTGAAGCAAGAGCTGAGAACTTCACAGAAATATTATATCTCAGAACTATGCATTACTTATGCGATCGCCAAACCACAGCTGGACTTTCATACCAAGTCATGTAAGACAACTAATTTCACTGTTTCCACAGAACATGGCTGAGTTGACAGTCTCTGTTGTCCCAGCATATAATGCCATTGTTACTTTTCTGAGTAGAACTTCATTTAACTACAGACTGAGGAATTGGTACAATTTCAAGATTCCCTGATTATTATTATTCCAGTCATACATGGCACATGTAGGATGTAATCCATTGTATATAACACAATTTTATTAAAATGCTGCACAAAAGCAGAATAAACATTAGGGAGAAAAAGAAATTGATAGAGTTAATTCTTTTATATTACTTTTAGCTGACTTTTCTCCCATGAAGTCAATTTTGCTATTGGGAGGTTTACTGTTAATTTTGGTGGCAGCAAGAACATGTTCCTTTATGCATATATGATACCAACGAGGTTAGCCAGCATAGAACTGCACAAGAAATAGTTGAAGAGATTAAATAATGCAGTAGAAACTCCATCGTACATTGATTTGGGCTAAAAAATATATATATTGGAGAAAAAAAAAAGCTATCCTAAAAATGCAATGAAACAAACAACAAAAAAAGTGTATGATATGCTTTCTAAAAATATGCACTTTGCCATTCAGTTTTGTAAAGTGTAAGCCCAAATGCTTTGTCTTTGGGCTTAATTTTAGCTCCATTCTACTGCAGGTAAGTCTTCTGCAAATTCTAGCCTAAGGGCATACTTTTTTTCCTTTGTCTTTAATGCCCTTTGAAGCTGACTGAGTGGAACTTGTGAAATTCCCAGCATCACAAGAGGGGTTTGTGTTTTCCATTTAACCCCTGAGTTCTAACTTCTGCTCACAAATTGTCTGAGCAGTGTGCTACATGTAGCATTTTTCTACAGGCTGATATGTGTTGAGCACTCACATAAAAGAGTCGTGTGTTTATTCAAATATCGGTTCCATTTAGACATTGATAATTTTGACTATAAAAGGTGTATCTGAATGTAATGGAAAATAGGGAGGATCTAGATAATACCTGAGTACTTTTTTCAGTAAGAACACAAGATCAGTCAGTAAGAAAACAGATCAACAACAAATGTACTAACAATCAAAAAGAGAAAAGATTTAAATTACATGGGCAGATATTTGGCAAAGACTACAGCATTTTATTTTTATAGACAAAGTGAAAGCCTTATATAAACAGAGAAGGAACTGGATGATCTAGCTTCAAGGCTTTATTCAAAGAACTTACACCTGAAGTTAATATATTTTTAGGACTGATAAAACAAATGTAATTTAGAGTGCTCAGTGTGTTAAATCTACTTGGCATGCTCTACAGCTTCCTCTTTGCTGCTGTAAGATTCGCTGCCTATAGCTTTTGGCAGTCCCAACAGAGTTAGCTCTTTCCACTAACAAAATACAAAATGCAAAATTAATAAAAGGACCCTTTGAAACTGACAAAATTGCCTCAGGCAAACTATCTGCCCAGCAGCTGGTTAAAATTTAATCAGTTATTTTTTTTCCAGCCCTGTATATCTTTTGTATGGAGCTCTCCAGACTGAGTGTGGTCAAAGTTTCTTAAAAAGAAATAATAGATTAGTCTCTCTCTTTCAGTAAATTAGCTGCAAAGCTAATTTATTTCTGGTTTATGTTGACAAGCAAATTGTTTTGATCCCTTCAAAAGCATCTGAAAAGTCTATTAGCAGATTTTATTTAAATATAAGAAAACTAATGCCTAGAAACCGATTTGGATTATGATGAAACTGTGGGGTTTTTTATGGCGTGCTATTACTTTAAACCATAAATACTTTTTGTGCAGGTGGATTTTAGCAGCCATGCTGTGTTTATATATTAATGTTACCTATTACAGATGAGGAGCATAGATTCACTGAGGAGTCAGATGCAAAATGTACTGTTGCTCTTCAGCTCATTCAGTTTGCCTACTTAAAAACTGTTCCCAAGTGTTTAAGTAAAAGGATGCATGTTCTTGAACCATAGAGTACTCTAAGAGCGGACTTACACATGTAGATGAGCTTCCTTTGTAGTATCAGTCTCATCTCCGAAGGCTTAGGTTAGACCTTCAAAAGTAACAATAATGTAAAAAGTGTTTTGCATAGTTTACATAAACTTTAATTCGAGGAATACATTTCCATGCACAAGACTAAGCATATTAAATTTTACCTTGCTTTAAATTCTTAAATTATAGAACTTTCAGCTGCAAGGACTGTGGTTGAAAAATGTTTTTAAGAACTTCCACTAAGCCCTTATATTCCATTAGCACATCCTTTGTCATAATGCTCAGAACCTGAAGGCTTAGAGAAGATTTTACTGTGCATCACTCCTGCCCACCACCAGAGAGAAAGATTGCCCAGAAAGCTTAGAGACAGAGATGGGAAAGGTGTTCTAGGAAGCAAAGAAGTGAACATGAGAAACGTTTGTCCAAGCAACTGTACAATCTGCATATTTTCAAATGTTATTATTTTTGACATCACAGTAAAGGACAGCTTTAATGAAATGTGATTCAGAAATGAGCCTCTGTAATGAGCTTTGTCTTTTATCCTTTTCATATAGTCTTTATGGGGATATCTAAAAATGCTTTTCTTTTGTTAAACTCCTGACATTTCTACATTTCCATTCTTATTTTCTACCAGCAGTGTTTACTACTTTTACACTTTTTATGAGTCTTTATAGGACTTCTAGGTAGCCTTCTAGGTGATTTAATAATCTCAACATCCCCATCCATCTTGACATCCCATCCCAAGATGGGTGGACATTCTTAGGAGTCTATCTATTTGAAAAGGGTCTTCCTTCTGTGACTCTGAAAAAATTATTTGTTCTTAACTGGACAGCTATTCATATGATTTGTCTTTCTCTGATATGACTCATCACACTAGAGTAGGTACTTAGTGTATGTGAGTGTTAACATCTTAAAAGAAGAAGAAAAACCAGGCTGAAAAAGAATCTAAATGATGCACAGATGACTCTTTCAAGTCATTGCCTTGACATATTGACAGTCACAAAATACAGAGAAGATAAATTTTTTGTTGGTCTTTTTTCTTCCATAGACTTTTAGGTTTTTTATGTATATGCATTTAAGTATCAGCAAGGGAATAAAGTTTAAAGATGAACTCCAGTTATGAGGTTTTTTTTGTTTGTTTTTTAATTCAGTGTTACTATTAACACATGAACGTCTGTACGGTAGAAGCTGCATCTTTTTAATTTGTTTGAATTATAGCTGGAAGTACACCCAAAATACATATTTTGTGGTAATTTTTCTTTGCTATACCACCTGCTGGTGAAGCAGACATGGACTTTTATTAACAATTCATAGTATCATAGCGATGTCAAGTTATATTTACAGAGCAGAGTATGGAAGTTTATTGTGACCTAAAACTCCAGTGAAAGCTAATGTGTGACAACCTCTATCAACTGCATGATGGTGCCCTGCATGTCCCTGCAGGTCTCCCCAGACTGAAAGGTGCCCACATATAGAGTTCGTTCTGATGCTCATCCACTGCCAAGATCACTCACCTGGTCTTTACTAAGATTTATGTATTTAAATGATTCTATGAAATTCTGTAATTCCTTATGGCTCTTGAATTTTCATTTCCAGGAATGAAAATAAATAAGAATACCCAAATATTCCAATGCAGTTGAACAACTTAGTATTGAATAAATTCATAGCACAGGTAGCTAGCTTATTAAAGTCATCTCACTAGTATATGTTTACCCTGATGTTCTTGTGGTAGTAACTAATAAGTTGCTTCAGTAACATTGTGCTATGTAAGACAGTGCCTCAGGCTCTGCAACAAACCCAGAACGCCCAAGGCAGGCCCCAACTACATCTACACATAAACAGATTCAGTTTCAAGTGGAAATGCTTTCAAGCTATTTACCCTGAGCAGAGCATATGTCTTTCCCTAAACAGCCACCATAACATAGCCAATAAAACCTCCAAGCGTAGCCCACTTAGGGGCAAGGATTTTGACAAATTATTTTCTTCATGACGTTAATGTCTATTCTTCATTGATACGTCTTTCTACTTAGTTTTAATAAAACCAAATATCATTAATTGCAAATTGCAAAGTTCTCCATTCTTTAAATCTAGTAATGTAAAAACAAAAATATGAATACTAAAGCATTACAAGAAGAATTAAATAAATCTGCATTATCTAACAAATAAAACAAAACTGTAAACTGTACATTTTAGTTGAGTATTCATTGGGAGAAATAAATTCCTTTTATCACAACAACTCCATTTTTTTTATCTGTCTCTCCTTTTATTCTGTTTGTTTATGCTATAAGGTTACCCACTCATCCATTACTACTCTATTATTAATAAAATAAAATGGTTTTGCATTACTATCAAGCATTCACCTACGTAATATATAGCCCCTAATGCATCTGAATTCTTGACAATATTTCACTGAAGACAGACTCTGAGTCTTGTGCTTCTACAGTTGGGTGACCAGAGTTCTATATCTCATTTTTGCTTAGCTCAGGAAATTGTGCTATCAGCTCTGGTATGAACACCTACTTCCACCTGTGCTTACATAGGCAGTCGCAGCTCTGCTACTTTATATATACTACAGGATGAGTCGCTGTGCATAGTAAATAGGTTCTTGTGTTTCTGTAGCTCAGTCAGGGATATTCTGTTGGCTTTCTGGGGTTCAGTGATTATCCAATTTACACTTAAGCACTATCTAGCAGTAATCATTGTGACACCAATGTATGTATATCACCTTTCACCTGCATGTTTCTTTATAAATGACTGAAAAGAGATGTGGAACATTAATAGAAAACAATGGTAAGAGTCTGATTTAGGCAGAAGTGCAAAGTAAGCAGTCTTGTTCAAACCCATAAATAGTGGATGCACAGTACAGTTTCTACATATTGCTAATAGTTTATTAATTCTGGGATTCCTCACAAAGTTCAACAGTTCCACAAGAAAATTATGGAACAATCCTAAACAAGCAATGTGTAAGAATCAAAGGATATATAAATATGAGACACACACACACACACAGATATATATAATGATGTTACTTCTGGGTAAATACAAAATATAGTACAGTTAGTTTTACGGTCTTTGACATCTAATGAGATCCACAGCATAAAAGTGGGTTTAGCAGCATCCAAAAGTGAATCTGGATAAATTATCTTTAGGAGATACAAAAGGTACATCCTCCTGACAGATCAGCTTTTGGAATATTCATCTGACATGCAAAGTATCCAGGTTCAAAAGCCTGTTCCGGTTCTGAGAACGCTTGTCTAGATAGCCATTGGGAGATGAAAGGAATAAGTTTATATCCCTCTCTATAATTATGTGAAGTATAACAAGTTATAAAGCACTGAGTGGAAGAAATCTCAACTAGAAAATCCTTTTTTTTTAGATTATCTTCTAGCACAAACTCTTGCATGGGGAGTGCTTGAGATAAAAGGGAAGAACCATCACGTTCCTCTCAGATTTGCACTGTGCAAGCCCCAGGTCAGTACGTGTCTTGAATAAATCCTTACCTTAATTGGACCCCTCAGGAAAGACAGGTAGAGGATCATTTTACTGTGAATTGTAATAGGATCTGTGAAAAGATCTGTAAGAGATGTTGGCAGTCTTTATGTGTCCCTGATGGCCCACAGAGACCTATCTAACTATTGCAGTTCAGCATTCTATGCTTTTACCAAAGAATGCCTTACCTGCCAAATTGCCTTCCCTAACGCACTTTTAGACTATCCAGAGCTTTGTGGATTTCTTTTTATTTTATTTTATTTTTTACTGCTGTTAGCACTTAGGACATGCCTAAGGGTATTGTAGCTTTCCCTCAAAAATACCTTTACAGATCTAGCTATCTGTTCGGAAACCCCAAGAGTTAGAGAAGTTTTAGTATGCCCCAAAACAGACGTGCCAGAGAGGAAATGCCTACATTGTGGTTCCAAGGATATATACTCAGATTTCACCATTACAGTAACTAGCACATCTATCTGTCACATGAACTCTTTTGTTCTCACTATGAAAACTGTATTGCTTGATTCCTATAAGATATGAGAAAGGCTGATAAAGTGAGCTGTAGCCAAAACAAAAAAGTAGAGCAAGTCCACAGCTTCATCTAAGAGTAACAAAAACTCACGAGTAGTTGTAAAGGATAAGATGAAGATAACAAAAAAGTTATTTATTGGATATGCTGCTCAGAACTATCCAAACACATTCATTCTCTGGTAAACCTTTTAGCTTCTCATTCTTTTATAAAATGAGGTACAAACTGTAGGTGGGCAGAAAGTCTCTGCCAGCAGAGAAAGTGACCTCTCTCTATTCTGTTCTTCTTCAGAAGAACATATTTCTACAGCATAAACGGAGCTGCTTTAGATATTTTCATTGCTTTCCAACATGAATGAAGAGGGGAAATGAATTAATTATATGTAAGTCCTGTTGGGAGGACAGGAAAGGTACTTTGCACAGTATACAAAAATCTATGCCAGATTCCCCCTTCAGTTCACTGCCAAACAGCTGTCACTAACACTTAAAAAACCTGTGGGAAATCTTCCAAATTAACCAATCCTCAGTAATTATTTGGCACATTGATCTCTTCCTTTAAACTTTTAAGAATATGTGAAAACTCAAGCAAGTAGTAGTTGGTACAGAGCTAAATAGTGCTAATTACTTATATACCAATAGTAGAGCAACAGTAGAAAAGTCCAGTTTTTCCCCTTGTCCCCATCCATTTTATTCTTTATCCAAGATCATCAGGCCTCAGATGTAAAGGAAATAATATTCAACCAAGAATTGAATAAAATGAGTAAAGTATTATCTAAATTCTTAGAAATGTAACGATAGTATTGATGACCAAATTATTCTGAACTGTACAAGGAAGGTTTAAAACCTGGTTAAGGTTCTCTCACATCACCAGGCTCAATAAGATAATTAAGATAAAGAGTGTCAGGCTACTAAGAACAACTAATCTGATCTGTGATTAATTTCAGGAAGGTGGAGATTTGAAACACAGAGATCAAATGTACTAAATGAGTCTCTGATTAGGAAGAAAATATGTAATAAAGCACTTTCAGAAGAATAAGAATGTAACTAAAGACAAAATATGGGTATATGGTGCTAGCAGTAAGTTACATTATATTGGAAGGTCAATTATAAGTTAGATCAAAACTGAAAGCTCAGATCTTGAACTTTTCAGGTGCCTGGGGGGAGCAAGAAGAGTGCAGGCTCAGACTCACTCTGTAATCCTGAATTCAGTAATCCAGTACATGTCCGATGTACATTACACATTGGCAATGGCATAGCCAGAAGTCAAAGAGATGGTTTTCTTAAGCACTTTTAGGTATGCCTATTTTTACAAAACCAGCTAGTAAAAAGGCAGAAATCCTCACATCTTCACCGTCTGTGAATTTTTATGAAAATTCATTTCCCATTTACAAAGGGTCAGATTCTATCACCATTAATATATATGAAGTTGAATTTTTTTTTCTCAGTAATGTTATTAAAAGTAATAGGGATGTGTAAAGAGCACCAGTCACTTTGAATTTAAGTGGCAAAATTTGAAATTAAAAGAGAGAATTTTAGACTCTCATCAACCATCACTGTTAATCAGGGAGATTCTGTAAAGATATGTTTAAAGTCATTTCTTAAGTTAAATACTTTGCAAATCCTATTGATTCCTGTGGAAAGTCATATTATAGAAAAGATATTATTTGTTGCTGAGTTACAGAATTACACGCCTTGTTTGGTATTTTACTTGAGTTTCATATTATATGTATAAATAACTGAGACATATGTATTAATATACCAGCTAAAATTAGAAATACGGTAAGTTAAATGTAGGGAACATTAAAATGAAAATCAAAGAATATAAAATAGCCTTAATCTTTATACTGTAGCAACTTTATCCTCACTTGTCTCAGTAGGCACTGTGACAGTGCCTAAGAGGTGCATATAGTACATATAAGCAAACTACTGGAGCATTTATTTTGCCAGAAACCATAGACATTTGTTTTTATTAGCATATCTGAGGTATACATTCCACTAGTCACTAACTTTGTGCCTGTAGTGTGAAAAAGACAGGTATTTAAGTAACCATCTAAAAGTATAATTATGGACCATTTGCATATCTTTCATGGTTCTCTCTTCTTTTGTAAAAGGATGAGGCAACAGTGATAGTAGGAATTGCTACAAATTTCCCATCCCTGTTTCTTATACCATGTTTTAAATTATTAGATCGAAAGTGGACGTTAAGTACAGTGGCCTAAGAGATTATTCTATCCTTCTTGTTGTGTTTGCTGCAAAATCTACATTCACAAAAAACAACACGTATCTATTTCAACATGTAGCCAACAAACATGGTGAATCTTCTTCCTTTCAGGAATAAATTCCAAAAGCAATGTCTAAGCACTGTTAGAGACTACGAGACCTTTGGGTGTGGGACATTTTCAGCTGTATTTTTCAGTGAGTCTGATATATACAGCAGTTTGGAGCTAAGAAAGGCATCATTTGAAAATATACAGATGGAGTTTTAGAAAATGCCTAGAATTTTCAACATCAGCTCAACAATCATTTGGGAAAAAAATACAAATGAAATTCTTCCAGTGCATTATAACATTATCAGGCCATTATACTGGCTGACAGTGCAAGATCAACATCTTCCCTGCCTGAATGCAGAAAACACTATCGATGTTCTCCCTAGGATCTTTTCCAGATGCTGAATTCAGTACAACTTATTACTGAAAATCTCTGAGAGAGAACAGGATTTTATACCAGGAATTTATATTTTTTCTGTTCTCTTTTATTTCTGTCTAAATGAGGCAAGTCAACACACACTCAAACTCAAGGGCATTCCCAGGAGTTGAGCCCTGACACGTACCAAAACATGCATATGCTTGACTCAAAATTTGAAAGCACCATTTGAAAATTCATTTTGTCTTCCAATTTGGATTATCAGTGCCCCAACATTGATGACTGAAGTTTTGAAACTGGGTTGGAAGTATAATATTCCACCTGTTTCATTTCAGAAAGCACACAGCTATTGTAGCTGTGCAGTCTCGGTACATTTTGACTAATAGAAAAGAATTCAGATATCTCAAAGCCCAGGAAAATCTTGACTCCTTTACTTGCATTTTTTATGACTTCAAAATGAGTAGCTTGTGGTTTATGAAAGGTTGGCCCCATTTCACCCAAAATATTACAAATATTTTATGAATCCTACGAAAAGCAGTGAGTTTGTTAAACACAAAATCAGGAGATGAGTGATATGCAGCTTGTGGTTATACCTTTTCTGATAGGATTGGATTTACAATAACAGATTTCTGTCCACACAGTCTAAGTTAAAATTACTAAATGGAAGGAAGTGCATCTGCATGCAAACTATGTCACCCAGCTTTCTCAAAACCAGGCACCTATTTTACAAACAAGTATACTGATGTACAGTAAGACCAACTGTCAAGTGACAGAAGAGGATAGTACAACAAGGGAGATTATAATATAGCAGAAGTTTAATTGCATGTGCTCGTGTAGATTTCTGAAGTGAATTCAAAAATGTAGAACCTGAAACCTTACTCTGGATTTGTCCCCAGAAACTGGAAGACTGATTGATGGGATTAAGGAAAGTAGAAAAAGAGGATGTACATAGAACTGTGCTTAGATTGAAGAAGGGACAGTGTAGTTGAATGTGGCAAGATTCTCAAATAAAACAGCAAGTGGATGTAACCATTTAATGTTACAGCTGCTATTTTAGAAAGGCTTTTTTGTCCTAGAAATATAACCTCATCTCCTCCGATCAAAACAAGTATATGTTTTATATTGTATATACACATTTACAATATTTAAAATATAATTATATTTATATTAAAGAGGGCACTTTACAAAATGTAAGCATCATTTTTAATAGATCTCAGTGATTTGTAAACCTCAGTTTCACTATGGGTACTTTCCTATGGGATCTCTTGTTTTTCCTCTAGTCTTTGAATCTTTTAAAGCCTCTCTCATTATTTTTGTTGTCTGAAGTTGGGCAATAATGTTACTGTGATTAATTAAGCAAAAAGACATGGAAATGGGGGTGTGGTAATCATCAGATAATAAAGCCCTCTGGGTCTCGCAGTGCATGAGGTGCAGCCAGGATCCTTTATCCCCAGAGGTCTGATTATCTCCAGGAAAACTACACCTCCCTGTACTTGCTGTATGGCTATTATGAAATATCTTTACATTTTATAGATAAAGTAAATTACTTTAATCACTGAAAATTGCCAGTGTTGTGAGGTTTCAGCTGTGAGGTTCACAGAGCTTAATCTGCCCATTTCAAGTCTGAAATAACCAATAATTGTTCTAATAAAAGCAGCAGTAAATCATTATTTAAATGCTGGGATCATCCCCTCAGAGTGGCGAAGGCACCTTCTGTACCTGTGATGACATGGGGTGCTCATCTAACTATAACCCTGAAAATGAAAGCTATAAAGGAAATGCTTTACTAGGGTTACTTAGTGTGTAATCTATGTTTTGTTAGAATATCAGATTATTTTGAGTCATTCTACAAAGACCTAGGTCAAAACACAATAACATCTGCCCAACATCTGAAAATCTCTTCAGAAAAAATCCAAATGTCTTCAATTTGTCACATTCCCAAGCAGGCATTTCTCAGGAAATCTTCAGTGGCTTCTGTTCAAAGATAAAATACATTTTCCCATTCCCAAATTATTGGAACACACATGAAAAATGTTTACTGATTGCAAATGTGATGGGGATGTCAGTGACAACTCTATTCTGTCCTCCACATGCTCTGGAATTTTGAACACAGGGCTCTGGCAGAAGCCACAGTCAATCAAAACATCTATCAGTCTTATTGCTGCCAGCCCCAGGACTGTGGTCTTCTTACATTTCCTCTCTATGGAAAAGCATAGAAATGGAAGTTCTAGAACTACATCACAGCTGATGCAAGACTCACAGACTGACAAAAATATCAATTTCTGTTGTGTTGCTCTTGGGAAAGATTATTTCCAGAAACAAGAATTGCTACACTGACATGTCACCTAAGCCTTACCTATCATATTTTTTTTGCAATAATTTGTTTAAAATACGTTAATTATTTGG
Organism: Penelope pileata; assembly: GCA_013396635.1. Lineage (NCBI taxonomy): Eukaryota > Metazoa > Chordata > Aves > Galliformes > Cracidae > Penelope > Penelope pileata. The sequence goes on along the minus strand of WBMW01006235.1, from coordinate 1,303,941 downwards.
AAAGATTTGCAAGCATTTACACAAGACAATGGATTTTTAACAGTCCCTACTTCCTACAGGCTTTTAGTGAATTAATCTATTATAACAAAGATTCTAAAAAACATAGACATACAAAATGTATTCTTGAATATGTCAGTATTTAGAAAGATAATCAATATCTGAAATATGTGAACAGATGAATTAAAAACACTCCAACGCCTTTTTGCAATGCAACATTCACATACACATGTGAGCTAAAGACTATTCTCTCAAGAAAGCAACTAGTTATATTTATCAGATTAATGTGTGGCACAGTTTCAACTGGTAGTTTGAACTGGAGAAAGTTTACCTAGTAATGAAAAAACAAAACCCTCAGAAGAGGGGAAAAAACAGAACTAGGAGGCAGAGGAATATGAGTCCTGATGCCATTGATTCCATTTAAAAAAAAAAGGAAAAAAGTTAAAAAGTTGTCACATCTCTCATGACAGGAGAATAATTTCATTTCAGAAGGAAAGAGCATGCTATCAGTGATTCTCAAGAGAAATCTGAGATTATTGTGCCAGAAGCAATTAACCCTGAGTAATAAAAACTTCCAGCAGCCTCAAATGACAACCTGATAGAAAAGCAGATGATATTTTCAGGGGAGAATAGTGACTTACAAATAAGATACCTTTTTCTTCTGTTCTAGATTTCAACCCAAGCTTTTAAGCTTCCTGCAGTTATTTGTTTACCAAGTTGACTAATGAGAAGAATTAATCAAAAGAGTTTTCATAGGAGAAATATGACCAATAACATGAGCAAGAATCATATGATACAGAACACCAATGTCATCTAGTTCTGGAAGAATTATGAGTTGAAAGGTGGAATTTGGTTGCATGTTACAGCAAAGGAAAAAAAGAGGAATACTGTGTGGAAAGATGCAGCTGACAAAACTGGCTGGAAATCAAAAAAAAAAAAAAAAAGAGAAAACCAGTCCTAGCAATGAAGATGAGATAAAGTTTAAAGCTAGACTTGTTCACTCCTTATAAGTTACGTAAAGAAAAAACTGGTGAATTCAGTGAAATAATTGATACCAGAAAATCATGTGAAAATGAGAAACACAAAAGGTTTTTGAATGTAATCTTTCATTTGTCAGTGTTAAAAATCTATTGTATTTTTAAGATTCAAAGGTATACATTAAAATCTCAGTAGTGGAAGACAAGTCATATGCTTTGGTAAATATCAAAATATTAAACATGAGGAAGATCAGAGAGGGAAGGCTGTGCTCACCAAGAGAATGCAATCCTGAGGAGTGCAGGGTCACCTATTTCAGAACAACTAGAAAAACTTAGAAAGATGGAGAGAGATATTGAAATCTGATTCCTACATGAGTTCTGTACAATTGCAATTGTGAACCCGAGCCCAAAGGAAAACGTGCCTAGGGAATCAGGTCATGCCTTCCTTCCATGCAGAAAGGTACATTGTGAATGAATGGGACCGTATCTGGATAATCCTCAGACTACAGGATATTAAATACAAGGCATCAGATTGATTCTCAGTGGTTTGAATTTAGTATCCCATGAAAAACAATGAGGAAGAATTTCTCAAAGTTTTCCTGAAATTTTTCGATGAATTTGTTTGTTTTCTCGAGACAAAAGATAACAAAGCAATTACTGTGACAATACAAAAGGGATGCAAGTTCTGAGGAGCTGCTTCTGAAGTAATGTTTACACAGTTTCAGATAAGGAATCAAACGGAAGTACTACTTAGGTATGTCTCTGAAAAATAGAACACAGTGCTCTCAAAAGCACTGTACTTTATCTGGTATGTGGCTGTATGCAAGAGAAAGCATGAAGTTATCTGAAGTTAATCTGAAGATATCTTACTGTACTTCAATATTTCTTCATACAACTCTCTCATGATTGGGCAATTCGTAGAATCATAGAATGGCTTAGGTTGGAAGGGACCTCAAAAATCATCCGGCTCCAACCCCCTCTGCCATGGACAGGGCTGCCACCCACAGGATCAGGCTGCCCAGGGCCCCATCCAACACGGCCTTGAACGCTTCCAGGGAAGAATAGGTTAAAAGTTTGTTTTTTAAAAACAAATTTAACAACCAAAAAAAGTACTAAAAAGAGGAACTGGACACGAGCACACAGCACAGTGTAATTTCTAGCATATATTAAAAAAAGGCTTTCCCATACTTTTTTTTTTTTTTTTCTTTTTGTTGTTGCAACGATTAAACACAGCAGAATCAAAGCTACTCCTAACTATGCTGGTAACTTAGTGCCATAGCTTAAAGCACATGTGCATTGAGAAAACTTTCAAACTGGTCCAGACACATGGTATACCTGAAGTCAAAACCGAGATTAGGCAGAGCATTGATTATATAGGAATAGAAATATTGCAATGTTTGACTACCAAGTCTTGACTTCCAGCACTGCAGCTTGATCTCAGAATGTGTCCTGAGAGTTTGCAGGAGTCGTCTCTTTCTTGTTTGTGGTTAGTGATGAGGAGAATGGAAGTGTTGAACATTGAGTTAAGTTTAATAATTACGTTAGGAAAGGATTCATGTAGATACTGGGTATCAGGTAAATTCCCAGCCTGCTACAGAAACTGAACTCATATAATATTCAGGCAGAAATATTTTACAAAGCTACGATAAATACAATCAAAGCCTTTAATTGTAAAACAAGCTGAAGCTTCTTGTGAAGAATTTCAGGTAATAAACAAATACAAAAGTCAACTTGGGTGTTAACTAAAAGGGCAAACAGCATTTGAGGTACTCAAAGCCTTTTGTGCTCCAAAACCTGTAATATTTAGAAATGAAAAAGACAGCTTTGAAGGTACGAAAGTCCTGAGGCTTCAAGGACATCTTGTTTAGGCTGAAAAATATGTTACATAAATAAGAGAGTGCATTATGCACATAGTCTAACAAGGAAACAGAGAGTAATGTCTCAACATGCTTTTTGTTCTAACTTTATAGAAAATTAGATTAATAATGCATGAGTTGCTTTATGTTAAGGTTGTTCATTCATTTTCCAGTGGAAACTATTCTCCTTTTACATATAAAATTATATTTTTCACTTTTACTCAATCTGCCTACAGCAGAGACAGAGCTCTCAAATGCACTTAGAGAAAATCACTTTTACCAAGCTATGCAGAGCCCCTCTTTAAATATGGGCCTGCTTTGGCTTATTGCAAAAAGTATAGAATCACAATTAAATTACATAATTATTCTTACAGCATCATTAGTTGCATCAAAGATGCTATTAAACTAATATGACTAATTGCAAGTGATACTTGATAGATTTCTGGGAAAAAACAGTGTAAATCTATAGAACCAAACCTCTTGCTTACTGTGGAACAGAAGAAAAAGATCCGGTCCAGAGAACATTTCCATCATTCTGCCATCATTTCTTTGTGGAACAAGGATCAGGCTTGAAAGAGCCCCCAGTTTTCAGTCCATAGTTGCGTAGGAAAAGCTTCACCTCATTTTTTTTCTGAAGAGAAACAGGATGCAATGATCGTGTCTCTCCCTGAAGCTACCATATCTCCAACCTATTACTCTTACCAGTCAACAAGATTAAGCTATATGTAGTCATCTCATGAGAGATGACATCCTACATTTCTTCCTTTTAAATATAATTAAGGTGGAGGTGATAATAGATGAGAGTGAGATAATTTTTGCTACTAGGATGCAACTATGTGTATAGCAGGGAGGAAGCATCTTGAGCACTGTCACTCATGACATATCAAAAAGTCAAATATATCATGGAATCATAGAATGGTTTGGGTTGGAAGGGACCTTAAAGACCATCTAGTTCTACTTCTCCTGCCACAGGAAGACACCGTCCACTAGACCAGGTTGCTCAAAGCCCCATCCAACCTGGCCTTGAAATACATTTTGATATTTCTTTAAACAAAAAAAAAAAAGCCCTCATCAAAAGAAAGCTGGTAAAATGATATCATCACTTTTGAAATAGGGAAGATGGACGGAAAAGACAGCAGTGCATTTCTCACTTAAATTCACCAAACCCTTTAACAGAACAAGAACAGTTCTTTTCTTAATCTTTATTGATAATTTCTCATAATCATTAAGTCAGACAACTATAGAGATGATAAGGACCTCAGTAGAACATTTTGTCTAATAACAGGACCCTGAGGTAGGGTCATCTGTTCTTAAAGAAACACTTCCGAAGGAAAGTTAACAGTTCTTTAAAATCTCCAGTTGCATCTCTTCCTTTTGGGAAAATATTATTTACGTGCTTACTTAGCTTCACTGTATGATTTATGTATTTATTTTTTCCCATATGGACACATCCTCTTTCTGCAAACTAAGGTGATTTGCTCTTGTCCTTCACCTAGCAGCTATGAAGAGCAGTTCAGCTTATTCCTGATAACAACTACTTGGTGCTGAAATGCCATTGTCAAGATTCCCCTTGTTTTCACCAGGACAAAATAAATCCTATTATTTCAGCTTTTTTTCTCAAGTTTTAAATTCTTAAACTGGACCACCTTTAATCAAAAGACTCAAAGCAAGTAAATATAGCATAAATTTACATCTCCATAGTGATGCTATATGTATTTTTCTCAAAGGACTTTTCCACTAAAGGTTCTGTGAACTTTTCATTATCTTCACTAGTAATACAATTAATCTAAATACAGAAAACAGAGTGCAAAACCAGCATGGTAATTGCAAAAAAGAGCACAGGGGATAATCCTGGTTGAATACTTTTTTGCAAGATGTACCCATTCTTTAACTCCAGAAAAAAGTTGTACATGAGAAATAGGCGGGATTTGACTATGGAAACGCTCCGTAATCATGCACTAATTTTTTAAGAGGTCATTATCTGGTACGTAGAAAATATCAATTTAAAAAAAATGTACAATTCAGGTTTCCTTTGCTTGCAATTAATATTTCCACTGCAGAAGCTGTCACAAATTGAGAGAGCAGCAATAAGAATCATTTTCTGTAGGTCATAAACATTAATTTCCAATACATTATGTATATCATTCTTTAAATGCCATATCCAAATGCATTTTTTGTGACTGATCTTAATTTTGCATATGCTTTTAAAGTTGTATTCATTAAAAAGTAATCTCAGTAAATTTACGTCAGGACTATGTTTCATTTTGTCAATCAAGTTCCTGGAATCTTTTGAGACAATTTCTTGCACATCACTAACTCTACCTGGGAATTGAATGTTTCACTCTCTCTTGAACTACACCCTGTAACATCAAAAAATATGACGAACTTGTTAAGGAGAGATTCTTCTCTTACAGTAAAAAATGGAAAATGCTATCATTTTACATGGAGCATTGTCTTCCTCAAAGCACGTCTTCAAGGTGAACCTGCTCATCAGCTGGGCAGAGCCACAACAGTCCACTCTTGGTGACAGGACGAGGTTTTTGAGGTGGTTCTGAGGTACCGAAGTGACTGACCTTCTCTGCATATACATAAATATTTCTAATTCATTTCTGATTTCAAATTAGACTGAAAATTCAATGATAAGCAGGTTTTGCCTTAATTTACTGTGAATTTCATAATGGAATAACATCAGAGGAGTTAATGTACGGCTCTATTAATTGAAAGTAGAGCTCCAGGGGTTGGTGGAGTTTCTCTGAACTCAGAGAATGAACTTTGAATTTTATATTCTCAGCTCCTGTAGATTTGTGAGACAAAATATATTTTCCTCATTCTTTCCACAATGTGATTAGGGAAAAAGACTTTATTTGTCTAGCTTACTCCTCTTTTTTCTATACATAATGACTCAAATTTGGTAGACAATCTGAATATTCTTCCAGTGTTGTGGCTTTTGGGCTGACAGCTATGTTCATATTAATGCTTCCCTCTGGCTGGTAAAGAAAAGATTTGAGACATGAGGTATTCTGAAATGAAATGTGTATCCAAATGGTTGGTTTTGTGGAGAGAGTTTAAAACAAAATGTTGGAGAACAGAAAAAAAAACAAAAAAAACCAAATCAGATCTTTTTCTAACAGGTCAATCAAGATTCAGAAGAATCATGGCAACCTTTTTCTTACAGGTAGATCCAATGTCTGTTGAAATCAGATGAGATATCGAAGGCCATTTTCCTAACTTAGTGTTGTACCAACTGTTAACTGAAGAGATGACAAAGTTCTTTCTTCTACACAGTATGCAAATATGTAAAAAGAGATGAGACTAAAAGGCATCATCCCTTTTACATACCATGAAGGCAAATCACCTAAGGTTTAAACTCACATGAGACACATGGGAGTGCACCAGTACATGATGCATCACTACTGTACTGAGCTAAGAAGCATTTTGTGTATCTGTCCTTCATATTCCCATACATAAATATGTATAAATATAGATCCTGCTGGAAAAACAAACAAACAAGTCCTCAGTAATTAGCAAAATGCTTAATATAACACATCCCAGTTTTATTTGCACTGTGACAAATTCTCAATGGCTGTGATCAGAATATGGCCTATCATACTGCAGGACTAGCTAATCTAATGGTGAAACATGAACATGAATTTAACAAGGCATTGGAACTTTCTTTTTTGGGCTTTATATTTTGTTTTTTCATTTTTTTTCTTTTTTCTTTTT
>WBMW01006235.1:1255464-1297355 GCA_013396635.1 Penelope pileata | reverse complement strand
TTTTTTTTTTTTTTTTTTTTTTTTAAGTTACATTCCAAGAGAAACATTGTAACATCCTGGGAAAGTTTAGCAAATGAAAGTTTCTTCCAAGAAGGAAAGCATTAAACTCCACTATATCTAGTTCTATGGCACCAAAGCCATACAGTTCCTCAAGGAATCCTCTTGACTGAGGTAGAAAAGAAAACCTCTAAAAATTAGATTTGTTGTCTGTTAACACCATATTTTATATTCAATTTTCTTTTGTCACATTCCAAGAAAGCAATTATTTTTGCATGTACAGGCATGACGCTATTTCTGAAGGGCATGGTTTCATGTATTTGTCCAACCCTTTTGATTTATTGCTCAGTGTCAAACTAAGATGGCTGTGCCAGCATTTTGGGATTCAAAAGATGTATTTGCTCCTCAGAATACAAATACTATTTCTGAGAAAATTTTGCTTGACTGTATGCCTTCAGAATACAAGTATAACATCTTAGAAATCTGTTTAAATTTAATTCAATAACAGATTTTGAAGAATACAAATTGTTTTCTGACAGAATCTGTCTAGTTTTACTATTTACCCCATTAGCTCATGAAGAGTAGAAACAGTAAAATCACCATTGCAATCTGCAGATTAGTAATGGGTGAATTTGAATAAAAGAAAAATATATAATAAACAAATTACAATTTAAAAAACTTCTGAAGTACAAAAATATCATCAAAACTGATGGAAACTCAAAAGTATTAGAGCCTACTGTAAGTGCTTTCTGTTCTGGCAGGAATGCATTACAGAAGTGATATTGACAGGTGTTCATAGAAATTTCCTAAGAATATTTTTGCAACTCTTAAGCTTTTGTTCTGTTTCACCAACTGTCATTAACTTCTACTATGACAGAATCACACTCTGTTTTTGCTATTGGGGTGCTAATCTGCTAACAAGCAGAGTTTCCCTCATCAGTTCTGTTTGCTCAAGATGTTTATACTTTTTGTTTGTAAACACAGCCATATGAAAGGAATTTTCCCATGTTCTTTGCTTAGCTTTTGAAACCATAAAAGAGCTGTTCTGTGAGTATGCATGAAAACCTTTTTTTCTGTTTCTATGGGACTAGCATTTATTCATATTAGATGCACTAAGAAATTTGAATGAAATACTTCTGTTTTCAGCTGAAATCCTCTATTACTCTATGTAACAAATTTTCTGAACTAAAAAAAACATTAATAAAATAAGATGAATTATTGCAGACTGGCAAGTGCTCTTTAATTCTTCACAAAGGAGAATAACAGCTGTGAATATCAAGCAGAACTGACTCATTGAAAATGCCCCATAATTTACAGAGTTGTAGTAAAAAGTGCAGAGGGAGGGGTATAATGGGAAGGGGGGAAGACTGCTCAAACACTGACCAAATCCCAAAAATGTCTTAGCTTACTGCAACATCTTTCAGTTCTATGTAAATTACCACTTTAAAAATGCTTTGTTTGAAGTTAATTGTACATACAAATGGATTTATCAGTGAAGCACAAGGTAGGTTGGTGTATTTTATTTTCCTCATGTAATTAACATGTCCATGCATCACACACCCTAGAAATGTACCCCTGCTGAAAACACACATGATTTGTGTTCTTAACCTCATGATTTGAGAACAATAACTGTTAATGTAACTGAGTTAACTGTATTGCTTTTAATTGAAGATAATCTTGATTACAGCCAAAGGGCACTATTAATACTCTGAAGAAATGACTAAGACTTTAGCATTTGAATATTGTAGAGAAAATAGAACTAATTAGCACTAATTTAATTCTAAGATTAAAGAAAAATCATTTTTTAATTTTTAATTTAAGATAAACTATTTTACTCAGAAAAAAGAAAGAAAAATAATTTTTCCAATGGAAAGGCATTTTTTACTTTTGCATTATTTCATTAAAATGGGAATATGGGAATCATGACCCCATTAAAGATCAAATAATAAGCATTTAATTATTGACAGCAAATAAATTTTTAATAATGATACAAGAGTTTTGCTGTATAAAAGAAAGAAAACAAAGTACCTCTGACCCAGAAATTCAGAGAGGATCTCACACCACTATATAATCTATAACCTAATTTTAAAAGGATAGGTTCACAAAGGGACATGTCATTTTTCTTTCTTCTGTACCACAGAACAAGGTACTGCAAGTATAATTTCTGTGAAAATGCTCCCCAGAAGTACCCCAGTTCTATCTTAATCATGCACTTAAACTAAATAATACATTGAATATGTCATAACCAAGAGGACAGTCATGATAAAAAGTGATTTAACCCCTTTTTACTCTACAAAATAATACTTTCTTTTCTTTACCTTGGGACTAGTTGTCATTTATAATTTCTGACCAAGGGAGACATAATGGATTTACAATGAAACCCTGATGCTTTTCCAAGTAACATGAAGATGCAGAAAATAAGCACTCATTACATTAGCAGACAAAAAGATGTTTTCACTGGAACTCTGAGTCTCATTCTGATGCTGGCAAATAAATGGACTGCTTGCAGGTTCTGAAAGCATAGTTTCAGCCTAATCACAATTCTTCAAAGTAAAAATAAAATGAACTTTTTTTGAACTTTTGATGCATCACATAGGAAAAGATTCAACATGACTTTTTCCAGCTTTGCCTTCATATTCAGAAGGGGCTTAAATTCAAGAGGACCAATCCAACCAGTTGCTGGCAAATATTCAGATTAGTTCCCTAAAGAAACAAGGATTATCTATATGATGTTTAAAAAAAAAAAAAAAAAAGAGGAATTACTGCAAGAAACTCTCCTCCTTAATCACTTCCCAAATTACTTCTTTTACTATTTGTAAGTGCCATCAGCAGATGGCATCAAGGGGAAAAAAAACCTCAAAATGTAAAGAGTAGAAGAAAAAGAATAGCTGTCAGAAGCCAAAATATTTACTAAATTATGGAATCTACTTAGTCTTTTCATAGTTTAAATGGAATAACATGTTCTTGACAGATGAGTAAATTTCAAAAAATTCTGTGTTGAAATTCAGTTTGAATAACCCATGTACTAGCTGAGTTTTGTGATTTTGCAAAAGTAGGTTAAAGTTCTCCCTGCACTGCTTTTCTTCAGATTCCTCAGATTCCAGAAAAAGTATAAATGCAAACAGGGAGAAGTAAGAGATGCATGGAGAAGTAAGAGATGCATGAACATTAAAAATGTACCTCCTCAACAATTCAATCTAAATTAGTTTATAAAGCATAAGATCTGGAAAGTCTCTTAGTTTTCCCATTCCCAAAGTGCTGGTAGGAAATTGCCAGTGGTCACGTGCACGTAGAAATCATGGAAATACTCTTGATTTTCTGTCTGACAGAAATACAAAGTGATATGAAGTAAAACTCCTCATTTTGCCTGTTCTCGACAAAGTCAAAAAGAACTTATTTTTTTGTACAATATATGTCTCCTGCAGAGCAAATTCACTTCTGCATGTACAATGGTCAGATTAACAGTAGCATGTAGCACATGTGCTCTCATCTTGCCTGCCAACATACACACAAAAATGACGTAGTTACCAAAACTTCTCTTAGGGGTGTCCAAAGCATTCATGAGTGAAAGCAGATAGTTTAGAAGGAGTATGATTAGACAGAAAACTGCAAATAGTTTAGCCCGAATCTCCGTATTGCAAAATCCTGTCAGTTCTTGTGAAACTACTGCTGTAGGTCACTGCTCAAGGACAGCTTAGCTGCTATTCTATGACTCGGACCAAACCTAAAGGATCATTTAATTATACTTTTTTTAGGGCAGGATTTCCTAACCTCCTACGCTGGGCAAACTGAAATCAGAAACATCTGCTTTATTGGAAACAAAATTAAGCCCCTAGTAACCACTTTTGAAACTCATTTACAATGAAAATTTCAAACCCGCATTGTTATTGTCTATTAATGTTGTAAAAATCTGTTGGAATCTCATGTTGCTACTAACATAACAGTGCAAAATACAGCACATGGTGGCTTTGGATGCTTTGTCTTTCATGCAAGCACAGTCTTTGTGCTTGCATTTTACAGTAACATGATTTTTATGCAAACAGCTTCTCAGCCCATTTGCCAGGACAAGCACAGTAACATTGGGATAACACTCCAGTACTAAGGCTTCCAAGCATCAGAATTACAATAAATCCTCAATTCAAAGAAGCGCAGCATAAAACCTATGAATTATTTCAGGCTACTTAAAGTAGATACTCAGGCAATCAAAAGGAGACCTAAGAAAATGTTTTAAGAGAAGACATTTAGCCTGTTTATGATATAAAGGTAGGAATGCATATCAATACTCTACATTCACAAGAAGTAGCTTGTCTCCTCCATCACGAGCACTGCCTTCGGAAGACACTGGGCCTACTGGCTTTTATAAAAAGTAAAGTTCTACAGTAAATCAATACAATACAGATAGTTCAAAATATGTATCACTTAAAATTATTCAGTACATATGAACTATGAGCCATTTGGTTGGCTTGTATGTACTGCAAGTGTGTTTGCGTAGCAAGATGATTAGCATAGGGTACACCTTTCTTTTCAGGCTATCACATTAGAACACTCAGAATAAAGCGTGGAATGGAGAAAAGGGAAAGTCTCCTTGCATGTATGTATGGAATACAACAAAAAATATCCCTAGTAAAAAAATCGTAAGACATTTGTATGAATTGCACTGCCCTACCAGGCCAGAGGCACAGCTAGCTAAAGCCTCTCCAAAATGCGAAGTGGCTGCTGGCAAATACCAGAGAGAAAGAAGTACTACGAATCAATATACAGCTCCAAGAGCCTCTAAGTGGTGAAAGGTTTCACATCATGATGTAGGCACAGGTTATGGGAATATGGAACAGAGAAATTTTCCATGTTTAATGCCAAGCTAATAGCTCTACAAGTGAAGGAACCAACTTGCAGAAAATAATGCCATTTTTAGAAATAACCACTTCAGACTTTTAAGCATTAATGGAACATTTAAGATTCTTTTTTCCTTAAAGTCTGTGTACACTCAAGTATACTGACCCAAAGCTATATCCAGTGCTAATCAGTGGAGGACTTTGGTCTGCAATAGATCAGATATGCATTTACTTTAAGATTAAGGATGAGAGAAGCATCAGTCAGATATGCAATTTTCCAGAGGATGTACATCTGTTTAATAGGATACTTTTGGAATCATCCCAGGATTACTTTAGTCATATCCATTTAGCACCGGTATGATGTTGGAGACTGACTGACCTGAGGGTGACGTATTAATGTAAGTTGATATATAGAGTAGACATAGGCTCCCAAGAAAGCCCCATGTCTGCATCATCACTATGTGTGTCACTCTTTAAAAACTCTTAAAAAAAAAGAAAGGTCCATGAGTAAAATTTGATCTTGATAAGACTAACATATAATAAAGGTAAAATAAGTACTTACATGTGCCTATCTTAACATTTGGCAAAAAAAAGAAGACAGATAAGCAATGATAATTTCTTACAGGTGGGGTACAATTCAGTGACTCAAAAAAAAAAAAAAGTCCTCTTCTGAGGTTAAATAAAATTTCTCCTCACAACTCTGTATAGGCTCTTCCCTTCGATTCATTTTTTGCTGCTGCATTAGCGACTCAACACCGGTTACTGAATTAATTTTAAATACAAATGAGAACTTACTCTGCTCAGCTATGAAAGCTTCTCCACAAAACAGAAATCTACCTACAAAATGTACTTGGTAACTTCACTGCCGCCGTTTTTGTGCTATAGTTTCTCCATTACTTCTGCTTACCAACAAGGACAAGGATGGTACATTTCTCAGACACCTACCCTTGCCTGTCACTTCCACATCACAGCTTTAGTGGATGAGCAGTATGTAACTCTTTAGTTCAGACTCATCTTAATTGTTCAGCTTGAGCAAGGGTGTGAAAGGTATCAGATATTTTGGATCCAAGAAACGCAGTGTCCTATCTATTCCCTTAACTAATGTCTGATGGCAGGTCAGACCCATGTATTCCCAGTAAATCCTGGTTATTGAATAATATGACTCAAAAGGAAGTTTCTGCCAGTAACTGGATGAACTTCTAGTGAAAAGAGAAATTTTGGAGGTGATGTAACCTGCTGGTTTAAAGGATTTTTCAAAATGAGCAGATCTTTTCCTAAAAAATCCTGTAATTCAGTGCCATCTTTTATCACGTAATTCCTGTGAAAGCTTTTATTTTTATGGGTTATGACTTCGCTTCCTTTTCATTGAGCTGTATAGTTTCTTGTTTTAATGTTAAGAGAAAGGGTGAGCACTGTCCCTGATCTACTTTCTTCATACCAGTCATTACTTCTGATTCCTCTATCGAATTTCTTCTTTTTCATTCTACGATGAAATAAAAAGTCCTGGTCTTTTCCATCTCTTTTGATATTATTATTGTTTCGTAACTCCAATTATTCTTGTTTTCCCTTTCAAAACCCTGCTTATTTCTTCCACTTCTTTTTGCGGTTCCCATGCGATTAGAACCAAATATATATATATAAATAAATAATATATATAAAAATATATATATTTTAGAAAATAATAGCATATAGATTTTACAGGAAGGAATTAAACTATTATTTTTTATTCACCTACAAGCCAGTGTTTACACAGCCTAACATATTTTTCTCCTGATGGAGAGCATCCTTCAAAAAGTCCAGTGCCTTATGATATCACCCCTCAAGAAATCATGTAAACTAACTTTCTACTGCACTCTGCCTTTTTTATTAAAATGATCAAATAATCACAGAGTAAAAGTTAACTAGAGTAAAGAAAAAGCTTCACCAGCACTCCTTGAGAACAATCAGTTTTCACTTGTTTCCAGGGGTTAATGTTTGAAGCACAGATACTGAAATTTCATCATAGTCCTATGAATAATTTTTCAAGTGTCAACCATGATCAGACTTAACTCCTCAAGACTTCTGATACCTAGTTGGGTTGGGGCAGGGGAGAAGGCTCCGAGTTTTCTTTAGAAAACAAAAGAATGAGTATTTAAGAATGTTAATCTAATAACAAGCTGCACCCCTTACTTCTGCCTGATGTTTTAATTATTAGTAACTCACAGCAGTTCATTAGGGACCTATTGTGCTGCAGTTGGCAAAACAGAAATGTCCCTGCATGTTAAATAATTAAAAGCAGTAAAATAAACATTATCTTTTGAGTCCTGGATTTATAAAATGCTGTTAAGCATGCATCCCTTTAATCAATAACTATTTATCTATTATGTTTTTGTGAATAATGCGTATAAACTCTGTCCTGCCATTCTAGATATGATTTGATGTTATCCCAATTGTTTGCACTCTAACTATAGATTTTTATTTATTTATTTTCTACAGAAGTGAAGAAGGAACAGTTTATGCATCCAACAAGTTCTCCTGCAGGACTAGTCTATATTTCCCCAAGTTAACTATTGCCTTTTTTCCCACTTCAGGAGAGCCAAGTATTTCTAGGGGATCAGATCCTACATTCCTTATCCAGGTAAAACACCAATCTGTGCCGTGTTTTAATCCTGCAGCACAGTTTAATCCTGAACGAACTACAACCTTGTAAAGTTTAGGGAGAAGTAGCACTGAAAGATTATTCAGTAGTGTTACATTATTATGGGAAATAATGTACTGGTCTCGCTGGGCCCAATTCACCTTTCTGAGAGGATTAACTTCTGCTTAGCAGCAGGGACTTTGGTGCTAAAATAAGATTGTGGATTCTGTCTTCTATTCCCAGTGCCCCAAATGTTACACCATATATCATGTATTTTATCGCCACTCATTTCCATTCTTTAGCCCTGGTAGAGAAGACTGAACAAAGATACAGGCTGACTCAGAAATCTTTGCAAACGGGCAGGTTCTTTAGATCATACAGGGAATAATTACAGAGAAATTGTTTTGTAATTGAATAACTTCATTCTGATTTTTCATCCTCTCGATACTATTATGTTACAGCAGTCTTGTCAAGAAGTTTTGCTAGCCTCGGTCAGAAGCAGACAGGCTGCATCATGAAAAATGAAAGGCAGAGCACATCTAACTTTCTAAAATAGTTACTGCTGACATGAAAGAAACACCAAGTAGAGAATAATGCCTCAGCTTCTGACTGTCACAATTTGGGAGAAACGTTCAAAACCATTGAGACTCACTTCCACATTACAACTTCAAAGCGGTTGGAAACATGTTGGCTGGATTTTAAAAGGAAGCAAATTATTCAATCATCACGTAGGCATTTATATTGTCATACTGGCAACACTCGCATTTTAAAGCCAGAGCTGAAGCACCACCTACCCTTTCTCCTCACAACTGACTTTTTGCTCATTTATCAAAGCAGGCAAAGTGTCACCATCCAACAGCTAATGACTGTGCAGAATCATTATTCAAAATCCTTCAAAACAGGACACTTAAATTAGCCTGAGGAGCATCTGCCTTACCTGTTGGGTCTTGTAGCCGTGCACAGACAGCCCTTATAATTCAGTTTCCTTTTAGCAGAGGGCAGATTAAGTGAGATAACAAAAGGCAGCTGTGATCACAGTGACATGCAGCATAAGCATGGGTAGAGAAAAAAGCATTTCAGAATCTAATATGAGGGCTAATAAATGCCTGACCTGACTTGAACAGCTCTCTGTAGAAGAGTTTAGTGGCAAAGAATTATGAAGAAAAACCTTCAGCATGTAAGATCTCTAGTGGAAAGTGCAGCCTCGCTGGACTTATTACACTAGGGACAAAGTAATCTAATACACCAGAGTGACAAAAATTATTTCTTTAACAATCCAGCAAGGTAGTCTTCATAGCTTCTTCTACACTTCGTGTTTCTTTGTTTTCCTCTATTAGGTCTCTTATGATCACAACCTCTGCATTTCTATTTTCTGTTTAGCAGACCCAAAGAACACCCCCTTTACACCAAAGTGTTGTTGCAATTGACACACACAGGCAACACACCACTGCAAGCATACAGCTCCCAACCTCAGCCAACTACTGATACAGTGCCTTCCGTTACAGGGTATTCCAGACCAATCAGCTTTGCACTAGCAGTACCTTCAGCCTAGCTTGTAACACACTGACTTTTATGTGTATAACCATCACAGCAAGTACATGTAGGAAGAAACAAATTTCATATGAAAGGGAAGAACTCAGGTAAAAACCTAAAACCAGATGCCAATCCGGAACACTTGGAATACTTATTTTCCTCAAGAGAGAAGACAACAAGAAGCCAAAGAAAAACTACAACTTAACATGCACTAAAGAGCTCATCAGATTTGAGATAGCCCTGGTGAAATGTACTTCAGCATTAGAACTTACACAATAATAATTGTACAGATCTGTAGCTATGGCACAGAAAAACAAATTTCTTATGCTGGTCTTCAACAGGCAACATAAACTGTCAGATCCTCCCCTTCATTCTATGTAACAGTTCAGTGCACAATAAATGCATCTTCAATCACTTTGTTTTCAAGGCAAGGACTGCATTTTTGTTATTGTTGCTTGTTTCCCCATGGGTATTCCTACACAACACAGAGAGCTGAGATCTCCAAAATCTACCAGAAAACAAACTATACATTTTAAAAAATAATAAGTGAAAAAGAAGGAACATCACAGGGAGGACAAAATAAGTAAGCTTCCTCCTGTAGGACTCTAAATGAGAACTAATGGTGGCTTACACAGGTGGAAAATGGGCAGAGAGAAGGTACAAGTCAGATTGAAACCACGTGTCAGCTCCCAGAACCTCATCAAGCAGTAGTTAAAACTTAAGCAGAGAGCCTGTTATGAAAAAGAGAAGTTATTCGTAATACATAGGCGCTTCATTTCTTCAGCATCTTGAAGGCATATGTTCTTCAGGGCTGGTGCAATCTGTGCATATTTGCAATCTGAATGAACTATTTTTAGAAGACCAACAGGATTGCTGTCTGCAATGTAAACATTAGTTGAGGCCCAAAATCTAAGCGAAAGCAATTCACTGTTCACTTGACGGAGCACCACAATGCCAACAGGAGAATCTTTTCCTCCTATTTTTCTCGTGGGAGTTTTTGCTTTATTTTAGGCAATCACAGGCTCTAGTTGATAGTTCCTTTCCTTCTCATACCTTTTACTCCCTAGACTCAATGACGCTGATCCCTAGCTGCGCTGTTTTCCCCACAGGTGCCTCTGTCTTTGCAGATGACACTGGATCCTTGAGCAAATTGGTTCTTTGGTTTTGGATATTTGCTTTTTCAACATATTTGGTTTGGTGCTGAAATAAAGAGCAGAGAACAGAAAAGAGTTTGCAAAGAGACAGGAATAAACTTCTCAGCACAAATAAAACCAATGAAAGAAATGAACTCATTTTCAGACAGAATTAATTTTAAATGAAATTTAAGGAAGAATTTTACACATATATACGCATGTATGTGTATGTATACATACACGTATTATGGTTATTAGGGTACAGAATTCAGAGTGTAAAACAATATTTTGGAATTCTTTCCAGTTTAAGAAGTGAAAAAATGCCCTGCTCGTGTATCTAGCATGTACCTTAACTTCTACTACCACCTTACCACCAAGTAACCATACAAGTCTGAAAGGCACCTCACAGGTAAGAAATTAAAGAGTAAATTCGACTGACTGTTACAGATTTTTTCATTTCCTTGATGTGGATCCTTCTGTACCATTAAAGTTCTAAATTACCCAATAAAACATCATGTACAGTCAAAAACTGTAGTAGCTTTAGACTAGAGATTCCTCCTCCTACTTGAGTCACTTAGGACTGGAGCGCTGTCCTAGATGAAAGACTTCAGCTTTGACAAGTGCTTTCGGATTGCTGAGGATCATCAACCACTGTGGGTTGTGGACAGGTGTCAGCAGATGGTGCTGTTGATCAATCTTCTCACTTGTTAAAAAAACAAAAATATTAAGGAGATCTTTGCCTCAGAGAAATCCTTCCATTCTTTGTTTGTCTCAAAAGCTCTGAACACAGAGGTCCACCAAAATAGGCAGAAGATTAGCTCCGCTGGATCGGTTTCTGAGATGGAGCAGATTCCTCCACACTGAAGTCTGAGAGTCTTAGAGGAGAGAAGCTGCATTTACAACTACCCCTGCCACAGTGCTAGGTTACACATGTAACTACAAGCTTACTTTGCAATGTAAGCGCAATTTGGATATTTCTTCTCCTCCGATGAATATCAATCTTTAATGCTAGAGACTGTCAGAGGGATAGAGTAATGCTATGTGGAAAGAACAGCAATTTATTATTATTATTACTATTATGAGAGTTTGAATTCATTCTAGCACTAAGGAGCCAAACTATTGATTAGGAAAGAGAAAGGAAGAAATGTCATGTATCTCAATTTGCTGTAATTACTGGCCCAAAGTATTAAGCTGTAGATACATTTTGTCAGTTATGTCTCACAGTTTTATCTTTTATTCCTATCTGTGCATGTTTCTATGTCACATCACATGCTGACAAGTCATTTCATCCATGGTTTTTCAACTCCTATTGTTAATTAAAAAGCATTACCAACATAAACACTCAAAAAAAACCCTTTTTTGTGATGCTTGCTAGGGAAAGAAATGCTATGAACTTTGCAAACAGTCTTGATATAGGAAAAGTTAAAAACCACTGATCATAATGTCTTTGGGGCACTGTGCCTCTCTGTGTGTCATCTACACTAAAGAATATAGGAAGCAGGAGAATTCTAGAGCTAAACAGAAAAACATTTCACAGTTCAAAAGCAACAAATGTCAGAAGTTGGAACAAATAATCTGGCAAAGTTGTATACAAGTTCTAAGCACAGCATTGGTACATACATTCAAACTGCACGTGAACTGGGCTTGCAGTAAGGGGTAAAGAGAAGTCAACTGACCTGGATATCATTTTAAAAAGTCAATAGTTACATCGTCTTCCCTTCTACAGCCAATAGCCCGATCTTACAACTCCATGTTTGCACAGACTTGGACTTCAAAAGAAAAAAAGATGCAAGATGCACATCTTTACCATATAATTTTTCACATTTTAAAAAGAATATTTCATCTCCTTGTATTTGTTTTCCATAAACAGAAACTGTTCTACACAGCCCACAGAGTTTGACTTTTAACAAGAGCCAGGCAGACTATGCCTATTTAATTTTTTGCCTATGCCACAGCCTTGGAAACCCAGACAGACTTGCTGGTCCTGCCCACAAAGAAAGGCTGAAGATGAGTGGGACAGCACTGACAACCTATTTGCAGATAATTTGTGACTATCCTGAAGACAGAAGATGCAAAGACATATGGAATTTTTTACTGAACCAGAATAGAAGCTCTTAAAGCATTGATCAATGGACTATGGATAATTTGGCGGTAATCTCCAGGATTCACAAAAGAACCTTCTTACATAAGCTGGGGTTTCTCTGCCATTACATTCAAGAATTGCTGTAATTAGTTTGCTGTCTATGGTAATCTGGATCCTAACATACCATGCAGTTAATTATTGCTTGAATTACGATCTCAAAACTGGATTCCTGATAACTCCTGTTAAAGTTTTTTCCTTTGAGATACTTCCATGCCCTCTCCCTTCAGTATTTAGCTTCCACTGCTTACTTAATGGAAACAGCTTATGGTAGTCTGTCTCCTTCTCTTTATTCAATGAGCATGCAGTGCCATTACAGGAGACAAATGGAGTCTCCACAGCTGTATTTCCTAAACACGCACAGCTTTAAAGGCTTCTGGTAGTATATGGGATATAGGAGACAGCTCTGGACTACAAAGATTTCTCATTTAAGGAGTTACTCTTAGGTTAGCACTTAGTTACTTCTCCTTATGGAAATTACTACTGGCTTTCAAAGCTTTTTTCTCCACACTTTTTCAGTGGTTAGATAAAATCATAGTTAAGAACCAGATGACAATAAAGCAGAAGTTTTAAGAGCAAAGCCTATCGCTGAACATCTGTTCACAGGCAGGTAATCCAAGCAAGTAATGCTTTCAAGGAGTGAACAACATTCCAACTGGATGCAAGTAAAGAAGCATAAAAACCAACCCACATTCTGAAATGTAAAGGAAAAAACATTCCCATTTCAGATCCTTCAACAGAGTGCAAAAGAATATAACAGTACAATTGTTAAAGGTAGTATATACTACATAAAAACAAATCAGGCCTGCAGTAAAAGATTTGAATACCAAATAACATTCATGTGTCAAGTCTCTTGAACTGGTATATAAAACAAATCAAGGTGTTTGTATGGACAGAAATATTGAGGACATAACTCACAGCTAAATCTCAAAACTTGCAAGGAGCAATTATTTCCCAAAGTTTCCAACTGTTCAACATCATCTAAAGTAACAGTATCACTCTAAAGAGAGAATCTGAAATCATCTGTTTGTCTTAATTTGGCCTTAAGTGTTCAATCTGCTCTTGCTGTCTTGAGCTACGTCAAAGCTGTTTAAACAAAAGCTGTGACTTTCTAAATCCTGTCCCTAGCTGATTAAAACTGTAATTTTGAGGTATGACCCTTTGCTCACTGTTCCCTGTTTATACTTATGCTAAAAAAAAAAAAATTGCACAACACAGGACATCTTCAAGGTTGCAAATACAACAGAAAAGGATAGAAAATGTGAATTTGATAGAAATCTTTGAGTACAAAAAAAAAACAGGCTATATTTCTTATTGCTGTGATTAAAGGGACGAGGGACGTCATAAAAATGCAGAAAACTCCTTGGTTTGCAAAGAAATATATTTTTAAATGGATAATACTTATAAAATGCAGGTTATCATCTGAGGCAGATGACTTATGATAAATTCTTTTCAGTGTCCAAATACTGATAAAATACAACATTTAGAATTAAGAACAAGACTGTAAAAACTATTCCAGGAGGAATTCAAAGTGCTTAACTAAGGCACATATCAGACTCTTAATATGACAGTTCTTTTTAATTATGGTTCAAAATAACGCAGAAACAGTGCTATGGCATTGTGCTCCCTTCCATTTTGTACACATGCATTGTCGCTCTGCTGCTTTATTTACGGGCTGGTTGCATTGAGAACTTTTTTGCAGGTAGGAAAACATTTTTCTGAAGTCCCATATATTCCAAAGAAGCTAATAACTGTTAATGCAATCAGTACAAGAGACACTATCAGTAGAGGGGATCCTGCATAGAAACCTCACAACTGAGCAACCTCTGAGCACTGGTTAAGTTTAGATCAGGAGCCAAACTTTGTCATTCCAGCTCCTCTCTGTCCATCAGTCAGCTTTCTCACGCAGCTGTAGCAAATTACAGCTGTGAAAGCATTATCTATCAGTTATTGAAGAATGGCTAACGATTGCACATCGGAGTAAAGCTCTTTAAGTCAAAAGAGATAAACAACATATTCTGTCTGCTGTCAGAGTAAACAGCTCTTTGACATTAACCACATATAGTATGTAGAGAAATGTGCAGGAGGAAAAAATATACTAGTTTACACCCACATGAGCCAGGAACCTCTTTACATTAAAATTTTTCACCTTCCCAGAGGCAGTGAATTCTTGGCTCACTCAAAATATTTGAGACAATTATCAGTCACAATCCATGTCCCTGAAGCTTTTTCCATAGCAAGAAGCAGCTTGTGCAACCAAGTAGCATTTTACTACTGTAGCAAATATTACTGTCAGAAAAGGAATACTTCCTCACATGCAAGAGAAAACTCAGCAAAGGTTACAAAAGAGCTAATGGAGGGAGACCTGGTTCTGCTTGGAAAGCCTGTGTGATCTCTAGCAAATCTCACTCACCCTTTTCTCCCTCTCTCTTTCTCTCTTCCTATTTTTTAATATGCTGCATTGTTTATTTGTAGACAGCAAACTTCTAAAGAGCAGGACAGGTTTTTACTTTAAAGATAGTCTAAGGACACAAGAACTTGGCCACACGTTCAGCTGTAAAATAAATAAGTAGCAGTAGTATACTGAGATCAAACAGTGAAATAAGAGCAGTACTCCTCAACCTGTGACCTTAAGATCAAAAGAACATTTCCACATTCTAAAGAGAATATTAGGAAGTTCACCACTTCCACTGAACGGATACAAATATTGCAGGGACACCTTGTCAATCGTCCTTAAAACAAACCATGCAGGAAATGGGGAGAAGACATCCAGCAGTACACTGACATGAAAACCACTTAGTCCCTTTCATCAGAAAGTGCATATAGGCAAGGGGAAAGTCTGGCTGAACATGTGTAAGGAGAAACGTAACAACATAGGACAGGCTCCTGATGTCCCAATCCAAGTTTTAAATGAGACCTGAGATCTCAAGTCATTTTCTGATGACATTATTGTTTTCTACAGTCTCATCAACTGCCCAGAATAAGTACACAAGTACTGAGATATTCTTAAATTCACTCTGGATTTAACTGAATTACTGCAGCTTCGCAACTGTGAATTATACAAAGGACATGAAGCATACCTCAGTCTAACTAGATTTCTGAGCTTACTCTCAGCCTGACATCCCTGTACATCAGTGTGGTATGCAGATGCTTTAACACAAAGCTTGTCCTTTTCTTTTTCAATACGGTACCATGTCTATTATATTCTACAACTTCATTAGAACGAATAAATTCAATCGATATTTCAGCAAAGAATGAAAGCCAATTGTGCTTCTTACTCCTGATCTCTCTTAAGGAGCTCAGTACTGTACCAATGACAGCCTCACAGAGCATTAGTACGAAGTGTCTCGAGTAATTATTTTCAGGCATGCTGGACAAATTTATATAATTTTTAATGATGCATTAAAGAGTGAAAGAACAATCATGGAAACTTCTATGTGTGCTGTATTTCTTAGGCTGAATTCAGCAGCAGCGTGTCTCTGTATACATCCACTAACAAGGGTGGAACTACATCCGCTTGCAAAAGGGTTAAATTGAAGCCCATGTAACCATGATAAGTTAAGCATTGCTAAAGTCAGGTTGTTCATAATGGAAAGAACATAGCCCTTTACTAAGACATAGATCTTCCATAGTTTATTTATCATTAACAGAAAGTGTTTTATAGCACTGCATAGAGGTTGCCATAAAATAACATTTTAAGGCTCTCTCAACCATATTTCAGCCATAAATGTCCTATAGACATAGGAAGTAAAACTACTGAGGTTCCATATTATCATCTTTATTACAGATGACCTCACTATTGTGTTCTCTATAAAGAAAAAATATTAAACCATTAACATAGTCTGAATATTAAATTAATACAGGTTTACTACTCATATCCAGATCTAAATGGTCTTACTTGCAGCGTAATTATTTTTCTAGGAAAATTTTGTTGACAGCCCCATTAATGGTGACCAGACCAGAATAAATGTTACCTCTTCTCCTAAAAATGTGACTTCTGTGGCAGCATACTATATATTAGTACACATCCATCAGTGATTCAGTTTTCTGTGAAGCTTTATAATGAATGACATTAAAAAACAAGGCACAAATCTATGAAAATTCAGTCATTTCACTATGTGTTAGAAAGCTTAAACAGCTGACACAGCTGTACTGTTTAATCCAGATATTTCTCTTCCCCTCATACACTTCTCCTCCCTGATCCTACTTGTCAATATGGTTCCATAATGCGAAGCTGTATTATTGCAGCTTATAAACATTTTTGTAGAAGCCCAAAGGAGTTGGTAGAAAAAATAACATTGCTTATTGTTTCATTATTTTTTTAAATAAGATGTGTATACTTGATTCTAAAATGTGTTTCTGCTTAACTTGCAGCTCTGTGCATCCTAAATCTGAAAAACCCCAAAGCAATTTCTAATGCCTGCTCTCTGAGTACCACAACAGCAACTGTTCTCACTTCTGAGACTCTTCCACTGCGTTGTTCTCCCAACACTTCACCAAATTTGTCTGACTTGCTCAAATGTTCTCAGATAAATGACTTCTGATTTACGAAGATGATCAGTTTTTCTTGAACACTGTAGATTTAAATCATTAAGCTTTCTTTCCTACACTGGAAATAATTCTGTCTGCAAAAGTCATATCTTAGTACAAAGCAGCTCTGTTCTGAAAATGGTCCCCATCATACGGAGCTTTAGGATGGACTTTCTCACATTTGCTCTGGAAAACACATTTTGTCCATTAAAATTACAATGATTGCGACAGATTAGAGGGAAAAAATGCTGTAACTTTTTTAATTATTTGGGGGAAAAAATCCCCTCCTTATCCATTTCATTTCCCTGCCCTTCAACCCTGAAGGTACACATGAATTTCTTCTAGACTTAAATATAAAGTGCTGCTGGAGAGGGCACGATTAGTGCAGTTTCATCAAAACAGAACTGGAAGCACTATTCTGTGATAGCAACACATCTCTGTTAATCTTGGCAATAAGCTTCCAGGAATTTGTCTAAAAACTGGATCTTACTGCTATAATAGGTCCCAGATCATTCTTTCATTTTCTTTTGGCTGTTACTGTTTCTCAAATGGATAACACAGAAATCAATTACAGAAAGTTACATTCTTAGGTATTTAAGCATGAACGAGGGCCTAGAGAGATTGCAAGCTATAGCAATGGTATATTCTTATTATTCACCTTGAAACAGCTCTTGTACCTTGTGCTCATCATAGTTCAATAGTACCTGACAAAACTAATGCTAGTTTTCATCTAACACAAGCTTGTGATGTTAAATAAGAAGCTGTGTGTGTGAACGTGCTTTTAAGCACTACAGTGCACCAAAGAATGAGCTGTTTTCAGCTAACATTGAGCCACTAATGATTTTAATGAGAGTGCCTTCTGGATTCATATTTTTTTCATAAAATACATCACACTAAAACAAAATCAATGAGAAACATTAATTAGGGCCTTTTTAGACGCCTTCTGTGGTGTTGTTTTTCTTTTGAGAAGCACCAGATGAAGAATGCTGTGCTTTATTTAAGCTAAGTTGTTTGACATTTAGATGAGAGAAAAAAGAGAAAAATACTAACAAACACAGGAACAATTTTTGACAGCTCTTTGTCATGCAAGAGAGAAAAAAGGGGACCGACTGTGAGATACTACTTTGAAGCCCTGGAAATTTGTAATGAAAAATTTAAGATACAAGAGAGGAAGAAAGATGAGCTATTCATTTGGTTCTGCATATATTAACACTTGTAATTCAAACTAAAGGTTTGCTATGTGTTTTCATAATTTTGACTCTAATAAATATCTTGGAGAATTGCTTTGATATTCTAAGATCATGCGTGTAGCTTGCATCCATTAAGAAAAATGGGGAACAATCATCATCAGCCCTCTTGGCGCTAATGAGAAGGTCATTGCTCTTTAATTATCACAGACATGAAACTGAAATATTTCAAAGGGTTTGTGGAATACAGTGGCTATGGGCAAAGCTGTGTATCTGTTTATAAGTCTGTCTGTCACAGAGCAAACCGAGGAGGATGCGCGTCTTCCATTCTGTAGCCTCCCTGCTTTTGTGTATATTTAATTTTCAAGTTCGTATCACTGTTTCTTGCACATTGGATTAATCTGGGAAATTTAGACCAGCTATTAGCAGGGGATGAGTAGGAGGGAGGAGGGCAGGGAGAGGAGGAGAAAAAGGGGTAGAGATGTGAGAATAGTAAAATGTCCCTCATCAGGAGGTATTGTGAAATAACTACTAGTGTGTTGTGTGACCTTATTTCCCACAGTAGGGGTGTTATGAAGAAATAGAAACGATGAGGTGTTGCAGGAAAATATTAGCAAATTAAAAATCTGTGTTTGGCATTGGTTGCGATCTCACTCATATTTCCACCCTTGCAAAGGAAGTGACTACAAGGGGAACAGATACAGTTTAAGCAACAGACAGAGCTGATGCAAAGCACAGAGTGGAATTAAAAGAGTTTCTTTTTCCTTTTGGTTCTGAATTCCCCAAACTGATCTCCTACTTTAGTACAGAACTGTAATAAATCATTCCCCTCAGGCCTAATATGTTTACACTAAACATATTTGGGGATTATATTGGCCCAACAGCAACATTTCAAACTGCAGCAGGATTGCACAGACTATTTTAACTTCAGTAGTAAGTGAGCATCCTTGTCTTTCATGCAAATGAAAGACTGAAGAGCAGAAAAAGAAACTTCTCTCCCTGCAAAAGAGGAAAGGTCCAAATTCTGCATTCTATTTCCATTTTCTTTGGATTATTACCACTGATCAGTCAACTTCTTTCCTTTTACACAGTTTCTCTTTTTCTTTTGGGAGCAGTCACATTCCCGAAGAGAGGGAATGAGGGACAAAAAAAGAAAAGCGTTGAAAATGCCAGTCATCAGCTCTTGTTCTCTTCCAGAAGCTTTCTTGTAATGTTATGGCAAACAAAATCTAAATCTCAAATTCACAAATACTTCTCACAACTAAGAATGTTTCTGCTTGCCAGTTTTGGAAGACTGATAATGAAAATTCGCTATAAATTGGCTTACAGAACTGTCATTCCCTTTGAAATTTTCATGACTGAGACTTGATGCTAACTTTTCAAAGTAATACAATGGCAAATCTTTACGACAGATGAAAAGCTCGCCTCTGTGCACCAACCCTCATCTATGGAAGCCAGCTTAGAAGGAGCTAGGTAAGGAGGGAGTAACTTTCCAAATTACAAGGGCTGCTCCAAAAGTAACGTCTCCTATTTTATTATGTCAGCCCATGACGTCAGAGGCGTGGAAGTCTGTATAAAGCAAAGACGTGCAATTGAATTCCTCCATGAGGAAAAAATTGCACCCGTTGACATTCACTGACACTTGCTGAACGTTTAGGGAGTCCAAACATTGGATGTGAGCACAGTGAGGCAGTGGGTGGTGCATTTCAGCAGTGGAGACAGTGATGTGAAAGACAAGCCACATTCCACAAAGCCATGCAGATTTTTACAAGCATGGCACACAGGCTCTTTTTCATCACTGGTGAAAATGCATAGCTAATGGGGGTGACTGTGTTGGAAAATAGTGTTTTGTAGCTGAGAATTTGCTCTATCAAATAGAGTTTTTGTGCTCTTCGTATCTGTTGTCGTTTCCATGGAAATAAATAGAAGGCATTACTTTCAGTATGACCTACATATTTCCCAGAGATTCCAACTAATTATTTTCACAGATTTTGACTTTTCAGTGAAAACAGAAATTCCGTTTCCTCTCCCTCTGCTGACATCTGACCAGAAAGTCTTCTGGAAACTTTCCATGAATTTTCAAGACCAAAAAATCATCACCTTCTTCCTTTTTTTTTTTTTTTTTTTTTTTTTTTTTTTGTCTTTTATAGTACTTTTCATGTAACAAAGATGGAAAAACATTAATTCCAAAAGGATCATGAGTAAAGACAGCATAGAGTAGTATCTGCACACATCTTGTCTGTTCACCTGGCAATGCAAAGAAAAAGCACTGCATGCTGGTAGATAACCTGAAACCGCACAGAGTGCCCTTATACCCAAAGATATGTCTCCAGTTAAGTGTTTCTGGTAAAAAACAATCGTTCTTGTACTAATATAGACATTTTCAGAAGAGTTTTCCCAGGAGATCTGCATACATAATCTTACACAAAAAGCTCAGACTGTCTTTGTCAAAGAACTACTCAAGTAATTATTTCCGGGGTGACTAGACTAACTTACTTGACACGATCAAAGCAGAAGCATAGCCTATGTTTGAACTTACAGACACATCTGAACTACTAGATCAACATGTTTTCTGACCTTTCTCTTTCCCACCATCCTAAGAACCTGCTTTCCACAGGAAAGAGATTGGATGGGAAACATGGTGTACCTCACAAAGATAGTGCAGATGCAGTCAAGGTTGCCCTCTGACCAGACCAACAGACGCCACTCCTTCACTGCAACAAAAGAATAGAGTTAAATAGAAGCCTTGCTGATGCTGTGAACTCACCCCCACAGCTGGACACCAGCTAATGAAGCAATTGCAGTGATGTCTTCATTAGGCTGGAGAGCTGACAGTACTTTCACTCTGCCCCATTACCATTAGAAACTGAGTTCAACGCGAGAGGGGTCTGGTATTTCTGGTATCTCCTCTAAAAGAGCACATCATTATCTGGTACTGCCATAACTGCTATTTATAACTCTTTTCATTCTCACCTGCGCTTATTGCTAACCATTTTTAAAAAAACCTTTGGGGAAAAAAAAAAAAATTTTAGTCAGCAGGTAAAATCTTCAAGTGTTACGTCAGAAGAGAATGAGATCCCTCTGTGTTGGGATACTCCCTGTCAGAGAGACTCAAAGGAAACAGTTGATGACGATCTAGCTCGTGAAGAAAGAGGGACATTGGTTTGATTTCAGAAGTTGATAATCCTGAGTAATAACTGTATCCAGAATTCCATGTGAGAAAATATCTACTGGCCAAAATAGATTGAAACACTGTAGGACAGGGTTTTAGTTGCTGTCTTCCTTCTGTAAAGAGTACAGGAAAATTTGCTAGTATGGACAAGGAAAGCAGAATCTTTGTTCTAAATATATTAGAAGTAGATAAGTTATTTTATAAAATTCCAAAGAAATTAAGAAGTAAATTATTTAGCTTTTGTGCTCTTGTGCTCCACGTGCTCCTTTTTTTGCACACATTTCAGGAGAATGAACGTCACTACACAGGTTCTAGCTCCTGTTACAAAACAGATAAGAAGCAAAGAAAGTAAATGCTTACACCTGAAGAGGGATTGTATTCGTCTGTCAATCAAGAAGCACAAGCAGCACCAGGGAACAAGTTTCTTGTTTCTAAGTATTAGCCTGCTGGAAATAGATATCATGTTCCCAAATACTTCACTTTTACAGAATTTTCTGTCTTAGAAGCACAAAAACAAGGCACAACTTCTCCATACCGCATTTCTTTTATTTGTCTCTAGATCTGCACAGCTCAGTATACAGAATACTAATTTCTACTTACGTAGCTAATTTATTCAAACCATGCCTAATTCTTCTGTCCGCCTTCTTTACTTTGACCATCCTTTGCCTGTATCTTTGGCATATTTTTCTTGATCATTAAGATATAATGTTAATTAAAGTAGTCCTAAAACTTAACCTGCGGCACTTTATTTTTCTCTACCTCCTCATACCATGAACTGACTCAACTCTGATGCACCACTTTGCAATTAAAGTACTTTTTCAAAATCATCAGTTCAGGTAGCAGATTGCCCCGCAGAATATTTGCAGACTTTGCCTGTAATTAGGAACGGCTTTCATGCAGTTTTGTGTCAAAATATTCTGAAAGCAAATGAAAGCAGAAGAATGTGAAAAATATCACGTGACAAAAAATAATAAAGCAGTTTTTACTGATGAAAGTTGCATGATTTTTTGACATCCAGGAAAAACAAAATTATTATTTAATCTTTTAACACCAAAACGTCGCGCAACGGACAAATAACATAGATCCAGTCTCAAATCCAGAATTTCTATTGCCTCAAAATAACTCCTTCTGCTAGACATTTCCAATCTTTCTTTCTCAGTCTTCACCCCTCCATCATATTCACCCTTGAAAGGAGCATCCACTGTTGAAAAAGAATACTTTCTAAGTATTTACTTTTCTTTGTGGACTCCCCAGTCCACTGTAATTAACAGCACTGAGGATAAAATGTGCCACCGACGGAATGGAAACGGAGCTGCTGAGTTAGCACCCATTGCTCCCACAAAAAACAAGTATCTTGATAGATACTCAGTTCATAAAACGCAGAGTGCTTCCAAAAATGAGCTAGCAGAGGAAGATAACAACGAATAAAACTTACAGGTACAGACGAACTAAAACTACATGGAAGCATGCAGAACTGCATAGAAAACAGTTTTCAGCAGTTACAGAGCTCTGCTGCAGCGTATCTGAAAATCCAAGCCATGAGACCCAATCTACCCTCTGGTAACGATAGCTTTATGCGTTGAAGGAAAAGATTGTTCTGTAGCTACCCACTCCCAGGGTTAACTAGAGGCTGAACTAGACAAACATGCTAGTTAAAGAAATTAAGCTCTCTTATGCCATAGGCATCAGGAAAAAAACCTACATATATGTATTTAGAAATAGAAACACTTGTGAAAGCTCATGAAAATAAGACTGCCAGAACTGTAAGGCAATGGAAAACCTGAGCATGAGGCAATGAATTCCTAGACGAACAGGGGCCTAAGGGGCCCAAACATGCGCCTATTAATTTCAAGCCATTGGCTTCAATAGGGCCATATCCAATAATGACGAGTGATACTCCTGGTGCGGTTGTTTTTATGTCGTGTTAATACAGTGTTAAGCCAGTTGTTTAAAACTGCTTTGCAGTAATTAAGTAATGGCAGTTACTGTTACATGTGTTTATTAGTAAAAATAGTAAAGAGCCATTGCTGTTCTGTTCTTTATACGTGGCCTTAGGGACTTTAGCTTTTGTACTCCCCAAAGTGCCCTCTCATTACTGAACTAAACTTGCCAATAAAATACCACAGGGGATAAAGGAGTTTTTTTTTTTTTTTTTTTTATTCAGTGGGGATGGGAGTTCAGCTGAACCTGAACATCACCGGAGTGGCAGTCACAGATTTCTTGTAAGGGAAGCAGTGACGCAAGGAGGGCTTTCTGTGTCTCTCTCCCTTGCATTGCAGCATCACCAGCACACAAGAGCTGTGTGGATGGAGGAGTGTGATGCTGCAGTTTTCCTACTACTTTGTTTCTCTGCAAGAATAATAAACAGGACTGAAGTCAGCAGCAGTCGTTCAAATGAAACGTCAGATATCTGAACACAAAAAGCATGGAGCTTTTTTAAGGCAATACTCAAATACATACTACAGATTTCATGACTGAGAGAAAATATGCTCGCTCCAAGTAAAGCTCAGGGAGTTTTGCTATTAGCTTCTGTAAACTCAGCACTTTACCACTGGCATTGCTTCTTTCTCACTGCCAAAACCAGACATGAAATGGAAACAATCACAAAACCAAAACCCAAATCTACAAAACAGGCCTGATTTCCCATTGCCACATACTTTAGGTACTCCTTAGCAGGAGCTCGAGAATTGGCAATGCTTAAAAGCTTTGCATTCATTGTTCTGTCATTTGTTCACACGACAGGGAAGGTATGGAGAAACTGCCTTTGAATGGAATGATGGCTCTTGGAAGCATACCTAATGAAGACTGCAGCCTAAAAAAAAAAAAAGCTTTTTCCCAAAAAAAAGATAACCATATAGACTGCTGTGAAATATCCAAGGATCTGAAGAGAGTCTTTTTTTTGCTCAAGAAAGGAAGTTCGCTCCTATTTGCTGACTTCTACCAAATACTAAGCAATAAAAAGGCAAAATTCTATCCCAGGCAGGTAGCCTACAATTAAGATAACATAGTCAATACTATCATCCTATGTCAAAGGAATATTCCTTAAACTTACATTTATATTTCACATCTTTTGGTTTTCATATACATGTTCTTCATGCACTCGAGTATTGACATATCTTGCCATAAAGAGAATTTCAGTAAATTCTGCATGAAAGTCTGGCAAAGAAATAAACGTAAAAGTAGCATTTTCAACAAGCTGAGTAACACATAACAGTCACAGGAGAGTAAGATGATTTCTTTGGCCAAAATTCGTTTGAACCAATCCCTTCTCCAAATAATGGCTCCAGTATTTCAAAGACAATTCTATCATAAATTTTAGTTCAAATGCTGCCAATAAGTAAATCCTATGCATGCCTGACTTTAAAAATTCAGGAGGCAACAGTCTTAAAGAAGATTCTTGTTAAACTGTTTTCTTTCTCCTTGACTCCTTATTCAAAGCATATTTTTAATTATGCATCATTGCCCACACATAAATTCATTTATGTATATTAATTTTTGCTCCACTTAGCAGAGTGGTCAATTAAATGTCTTCAGTTGTTTTAATGAAAAGAAAAAAAACAGCTTAAACAGAATGCTGTAACACTATACATTTAAACATACTATTTGTTGCCTTTATTTCAGTCCATTTGTAACACTGATACTAGGACATTTGTGGAACTGATATTAAAAAGTAATATACTTTCCTAAAGCTCCTAGACTGTTTAGCAGATTTTTAAATTGAAATCAAAATTATACAGATCTTTCATTCTGATAATTTTATCAATTCGCTAATTCTTTAATCTTTACAGGTCATTGAACAACTTCACATTAATGAGATGTAGTTAAGAACAAATTTTACAGTTTTTCTTTTTCCTCCCTTTTTTTTTTTTGAAAAATGTTGCATATCATTTGCAAATTAGAAAGATCTTGTTCCATTTATGGTACATTTATTTAAAATAATCGAATGCATGAGAGCCAGCTGAACACTGTGTGCAATGACGCTTTAAAACAAATTACCATTTATTTATAAGGAAGAAATAGACTTTTAAAAAGCACACAGACTGCATTTCATTATTAATGGTGTGCTCCATGCAAAACTGATTTCCTTCAATAAGACAGAAAAACAAGAGACGACTCATAGGAAAAAAAATAGGAAAAAATCCTATTTTGAAGACAAGCACACTTTGCATACCAAAAATTCATAACATTTAGACAAAAAATGATGGCATGTGAAGAGCACATATGAGGAATTTCAGAGGCAACTTCCTGCAGCTGCTAGACAGTCTCAAACTACGCAGGACTGTAGATATTGTGTTTAAAAAGAAGTCAAATCACTCAATGTAGGCATGTAAAAACTTCACTTTCATTCAGTACGCATAACGTATTGAAGAAACGTCTCTAACATCAGATGCCTGAAAGAATCAATATTTCTAAATTATTGTAGACTGTAATTTCATGCTGCGGACACAGTGAAAGGTAATTACTTTGGCTCAAGTATGTTAAATTACTATTATTCTTTTCCAGATACTACTAAATTGAATAGACTGTTTATCTTTCTAAATGGCAAGTTAACCACCTAGGGTTTCTCAGACCAGATTCTGTGTGCAGAAGCATGCCTGTACCACTCACGGAAGTCAGTACTCCTCACCGGCCCACAGGTCCATTGTAATTCAATGAAAAACTTAACTTGCTGAAGACTAACTCTGCGTGTCTTAGCTGAACATCTTGACCACTGCTCAAGGAGATTCTCTAGAGTCATTTGGAAAAGAGTGTAAACTGTGCTTTTTTACTCCTCCTGGAAGTCATATGAAAACAAATTTATACCACTTATAAACAGCTATTTCATTACAGAGGAGCAGCAGTAAGGAATAAAGATATTTGGAGGGGTAGGTGATTTAGAGTAGAATATTTAAAATACTTAATTCCATGAGAATGTAACTATTATAATCTCAACTTGCTTGTTCCCATTGCACTTCAGCTCCCTCTCTCATATTTAACCAGCAAGAATGTGATCTGTAGCTTCATAACTCAATCTAAAGAGGTACCACGCATTTCCTCCTTAATTTTAAACAGAGGCATAAATTGAAACATACACAGATTTTCTTTTGAGTCAGTTTTTGGAAAGACTCAAAGTATTCTAGATTGAAAGATATATGAACCGCTTGGCAATTATGAATATGCACCTGATAATTCAAAAAAAAAAAAAATCTTAGGATAGAGTGATGACACACATAAAGCTCAGAACTACTGGTACTAATTAGACTGCTGTTAACAGGCAGCAATATCAGTACTTGATGGCAAATTCATACCTGGCCAGTGATCTGACAACAATTTCAAATTATTCATGAGTGATCTTCAATTCAAGAGATATTTTACAAAAATCTCAACTAACTCTCTCTTCTCTCACTGAAATAGCCCCTTGCATGATCCCTGAAATACTACAATTGAAGTTTCCCCGTAGTCGCAAGCTATTGCCATTGAGGAGATAATTTTTTTTTCCTCTAATAAGCTTTAGCAAAGAAAACATAGGGGAACTTACAGAACCTGGAGCCTCTTCTAGCTCTGCAATCAGCTCCTCTGATGATCTTGCTCTCCAGCTATTCTGATTTCTGACTCTTGAAACATTAGGGAGTGACATGGGTTCTGCATACATTCTGCTTATTCACATAAATACTGCCTTTCTGCAAGGAAGGCAAACTGAGATATGGTAGCTTCTCTCACTTGTTCTTCACCACCTAGCTATCAAATGAGGAGAGAACACAGTGCACAAGGTTAGCTTACTGACCTTCACCAGGTCAGACTCCTCCTCAGACCTTAACATATCAGCTTACATCTGCAATGGCAAGCTGTTCTTACAGTAGATCTCCTTCTGGATTCAGCGTACAGTAGGGAAAGCGATCTGTCCTTCCTTTTATCACTCCTGTTTTATTCCCTTTCTCTAAACACAGGCAGAAAGCAATGAAGCAGTTGAGCTCCGGAGGGAGACAGGGTAAAAAGGGACAAAAAAAATAAGAATGTGGTCCTGAGAGAAGTCTTTGGAAAGTTCTTCTTGCTCACTGACATTAGCATCCAGACAACTCAAGGAAGAGAGAGGATGATTGCTCGTCCAACATAAGGAAAAGACACTTTACCTTGCATGTCTTCCGTCTCAAATATGACGGTCTTTGAGAGTTTTTCTGAAAGACCCCACACTGCATTTCTTACTGAGGCTTACACCACAAATAGGCAATTTAAGACATTTCTTATTTTTTTTTTTGTTATACTCTCATCCAGTATGATATTTGTACCCTTTTCTTCATGCTCTAGCTAATGTAAGGAGCTTCATGAAAGCACTAAAATTAATATTTTGTCCTAGCTACAGTTCAGCTGAAAATAGTTTCTAAGTTATAAAAGCTTCTGTCCAGGCAATTTGAATGAATCCAAAATGCATCAACTTGAATTTAAATACCTTGTGTAGCAGTTCATTTAGAACACGTTTGGTTTGGGATGCCAGAGTCATAGTTACAATTTGTACAGATAGGACTTTTAAAAAAGTGAAAATAAGTGAAATAATAAGGAAAATAAGTGATTCAGCATGCTTTTTCAGAAGGGGATTGGGAACCACAATTCGGGCAAGGCTAATCAAGACCAGAGAATTAAAACAATGAGCAGAACTGAGGTAAGAGCTAGGAGTTACTGACAGGCATCTGGAATGAAGATGCTGTAGTGACTGTAGCAGCCAGTAAACAGTTAATTGCACCTCAGAAAATAAATGGTACAAGAAAGTATTTTTTCTGAAAAGGTTAGCTGATAAAATAGTTGAAGATCTTCAAAACAAATAAGTTACAGCAAAGATTAATCCAGCAGAGGCCTTTTATACTATGTGTCTTCCATTAATATGTAAAATAATGCATACGTTTTCAGACCAGATCTGCATTTTAAAACTTAAGACTTACTGTAAAATTCTATATTTGCAGAATCTGGTGTTAGCATGTTATCCTATCATAACATGAAAATGCAATAATTTATGATGGAAGAGACCTCTGGAGGTCATTTGGTTTAAACATCCCACTAAAAGCAAGGCCAGAGACAAGGTTAGAAACAACTTCAAAGTTGCATCAGGTTTCTCAAGGCCATGTTCAGTTGTATTTTGAATATCTCTAGAGACTGATACTTCACTAATGACTGAGCACCTTCAGTACGAAATTTCCCTGATACCAAAACAGAATTTCATGTGTTGTAACCTATGCTGACTGCCTCCTTTTCTTCTGCTGTGTGTGTCCAAGGAAGATCCTGGCTTCATCTTCTCTCCATTTTCTTTATAACTCCTTATTAGACAGTTGAAGACAGCAATAACATTTCTCATCATCATCATCTCTTCTTCAAACTGAACAAACTCTCAAGATGCGCTATGTACTTCACATGATATAACCCCACATGGATCTTGGCTGACCCATTCTGGACTTGGGACTTTACCTCTCTATTCCCATGCCTTCCTTCTACCAGCAAGCCCCCAACTGGAGACAGCATTTGAGATGTCACCTCCCTTGCACAAAAACAGGGGAACAATCACCTTCCTCAACTTGCTGGCTACACTCTTACTGACACAGGAGTAGGTTGCTGACTCTTCTTGCCATAAGCTCAGATATTATTCTTGTTTCAACTTTCCAGCCAAGCAGGCCGTAGCTACAATATGAAAACTGTGTGCATGCCAAACACGTTCTCAAAATTTACCCACAGAAGTGAACATTAAAATTGTGGTATGTATACATTTTTGTGTTTTCCTTTAAGAATACATATGTATATACAAACATATACACATAGCTTTTCAGGTAAAATTATGGCAGCTTCTTTTTGTGACTTGGAAGAATCACACCACTTTGGTAGATTCTTTAATAACGAAAGTGCTTGCACATATTGATCTTTTTTTTAATCCCTACAGATATTAGTTATTGCAGTGTTTTGGGCCAGCTGAAAAATAAGTTTCCAGTCATTTGTCATTGAAAGCTTATACTTCACTTTCTAAGACACACTAGTGGCTTTTTTCCTGTAAGAAAAAGCATTAGAAATCTTCCGCGTCCCCTTTGTGAAATCTGTGTGTGCTTCTGCTTCACTTCTCAATTCAACTTAACATGTACATCTGTCCTGTTCTAGCAGTTAGTACCCTTAGCAAACAGAAAAAAAAGTGAGAGTAATAAATGATACTTGGTTTAGAAAAAAGTTTAAGACATGAATAAAAATCTTTTTTCTTCAAAGCTCAAAAGAGATCCTTTCATAACCACTCTTGACAGACCATAGAGAATGAGATCTAGACATCTTTTAAAGAAGAGGTTGTAGATGCCAGCTTTTATTTCTCAAGTGGCTAACCAGACATATTAACTCAAATGGAACAAGAAAGAAAGATGCCTTCACTGTCCCAACAAACCTATTATCATGAGGGCTGTGAATATTACGTGTTCAATGTTCTATGTGAACGAATGAACAGTAAAAGCTTTCAGTATGAAGTCAGCTGTGAATGCATACTGGGTTTTTTTTGAACTTAAGATGTAAGCTCCCATGAAAGCTGGCCTTTTTAAAAGTTATAGAACAACATTTGAAAAATGAAGACATAGCAGACAGAAAATTTCTAAACCGTTACAGTGAATTCAAAGATGAATATTTTACAAACTTGTTAAAATATGATATCTTTTACTATAAGTCTAGTTGTACTAATTTGATGCTTAAGGATGATGTGCAGAGCCTTCCTGCTGTAAATTTTGTTTATTTCTGAAAACAAGCATTGGTCCCAATTCTAACAATTTTATCTCGAATTTCAAAACATTTGGAGAACTACATGTTTTGAAGTCAGCACTAATTACAAAAGTAATAAATAGACAACACTGCAAGCTCTGTGGTTGGAGGGAAAGGCTGCAAAACACAGATTCATTTCCAGAATATATTCCAGTTGAATTATCTTTTCCACAGTACTTATTCCAAAGCTAAATGGATTTTGTTTCATGATAGAGTAGACACACAGAGTGATAGTCCATAGCAAATAACATGCCTATTTCACAAAACATCTTCACTTCTTTTTTCTCACATAGATTAGGTCCAGGCCCCCCAGACGACACATGAAAATTATGGAAAAACATACCTAAAACTACATTTCATTATTTTTTCCAGGTCTACTGTTCTTCAGCACATGCCATGACTTTTTATAGAGTGGAAGGCAATGTGCAATCAAGGACAAATCTAGGCATAAAATGTTTTGACTCTTTCCTAGGCCAGCACTCAGCTTGCACGTCATAGATTGTGGCTGTTCCTGAACCAGTTTCAGCTCTACAAGGCACCAAGCAAGTTCTGCTGCTGAATTCAGCATTTGCTGTCTACAACAGGGTTGCTGGCATGGGTAGGGTGTAGAATCTTTCTCAATGCAACAAAAGCATTTTCTGCCCACTTCTTTTGTGCCTTAGCAGGAACAGCAAGACCAATACCGCAGTGCCCTTGCTCTCTTTCCCAATCATTCCCTTTCTGACAGCAGAACTCACCCTGGCCCCTCGTCTGCAGTATCTAAACTCAAGTTTTGCCATAGATCCCTGAAAGTCACGAGCTAGAGCTGAGAGCCCAGGTCCCCGCGTGAGTGTTTACAGTAGACTGTTCCTGGAAGAAAGTTGCCAGGTAGCTCTGTAATGGGGAGCTTTTACAGCGGCACTCCAGGATTAGTTCTGTCCTAGAGCGTATAATGTGCGAATTATTGTATGAGGGCTGCTCCAAAAGTAATGCCTCCATCAGAGGCAGATGTTGGTATGGCAGTAGAGGTTGAACCTTCCCCCCAGTATTCCATTACATTATGTTGCATTACATACATTACATACATGTGACAGATGGCAGCAGAGGGGAAGTCTGACAAAATAGCTTCTGACATAGAAATGTGGATGAAGCAAAGGTATGCAACTGAATTCCTCTCTGCGGAAAAAATTGCACCCACTGACATTCATTAATGCTGAACGTTTCTGGATGTCCACACAGTGAGATGGTGGGTGGCATGATTCAGGAGTGGTGACAGCAACATGAAATACAAGCCATGTCCTGGATGGCCATGCACAGCTACCACACCATGGAATGGAAGAACGTCTCGATCAGCTCATCCAGGCAAATTGACTAATGGTGGCGACTATGTTGAAAAATAGTGTTTTGTAGCTGAGAATTTACTCTATCAGATCGTGTTATTGTGCTCCTTGTATCTGTGGTCATTTCCATGAAAATAGGTAGGAAGCTTTAATTTTGGAGTGATCTACATACTTTCCTTATGAGGATAAATAATGCAGTTCTTGTTGAAGCAAAAAATATAGACTCGGTAAAGTTTTTCTTCCTCAGTTATAGTGGCAGCCTAGAGTACATGGAATTACGCCAGAGTCAAAGTGGACTGTAATAAAGTCAATAGCATTTTATCAGATATTGTTGCTAGGGGCAGAATATGTTCCAACACATACATTTTGAATAGAATTCTTTTAGAAAGGGCTTCAGAGAAATAAAACAAACCCAGTTTATTCTCCTTGATAATACTCAATCCACGCAGTACAATTCATAGGAGGCTAGTAAATGATTGTTATTGGAAACTTTGAAAAATCATTGCAAAAGAAAACATTTATACAAGTTTATGAAGGCTTCTGAAGTATGATTGATATGCTCAGGTCCAAAAGGACTGTAAAGTATCAGGATATTACATAGGGTAGTGCTGATAGTTCTTACTCTATTTACATTGAACACAGTTTCATTTGCTTTTTGCATATGGGAAAGTTTAATTCTATACTGAACAATGTTTTGATTCTGCACTAGTGAATTTCTTATAGAAACAAAAGATTACTTGGATTAATAACAAGGGTAATAA
Organism: Penelope pileata; assembly: GCA_013396635.1. Lineage (NCBI taxonomy): Eukaryota > Metazoa > Chordata > Aves > Galliformes > Cracidae > Penelope > Penelope pileata. The sequence continues at coordinate 1,265,386 of WBMW01006235.1, read as the reverse complement.
AATAGTTCCCACTTTATAATACAAAGATAAACATGTATTTGTAACGGAAAAATGTGTTTTGTGGAAAAAAGTGTAAAATTCAGATCTTGGCAAATAGTGCTAGAGAAAGTAAAAGTAGTTCTGAATGTTCACACCAAACCAGTATTAGTCCCTGTATTTGTTTATAGCAAAAGTACTTTTCTTAGGTCATTTTTAGTTTAAGCTTGCTACTGAAAATAGTTAAATATACCTAATAATTATAGTAGGGCTACAGCTAGATTTAAATAAAAATGTGATGCATATCATAGCAGTTTTTCATCAAAATACAAGCCAAGTTTGCTAAGTTCATGAACATTTCAGTAAAGCTATGTCAAGTCTAGAATGAACCCAGATTGATTTATGAAATTGCTTTAAAAAAAAAAGCACTATCTTTAGAAAGTTAAAAAAAAAAAAAAAAAGAAAAGAAAAGAAAATGTCTTCAGTGTAATAAATCAATGGGATTTACTCCCATGGGATAATTTTGTACCTTCTGTCTACCCTACCTTGAAAAGAACACAAAGAAAAAAATGGATTCAGAACTAGACAACACTCATGACTGCAATCACAGAAATATATCCATACAAGGAGAGTCTCAAACACTTGGATTTTTTCTATTGCAGTGAAAACACAGAGAACAGAGGGATAGAACACTGACTGCATGATATAAGGGAATTCAGATGTACTCTACTATTATGTGAGAATAAGGCAACTTTAAGCAAAATTGGAAAAAACATCCGCCTTCTTATAGCGACAAAAGTTGCTGAGTTTTTTGGTTTGTTTGTTTGCATGCTTCTTTGATTTTTAAGCGAAAATTATAATTAACACATAGAACACATTTTTATGATAAAAAAAGCCTTGGTTGGGCAAGGAAAATACAGCAATTACATCAAAAAAACTGAGACTGTAAAACAAGGCTTACCACAAAAACTAACCTCTTAAGCTAGTCAATCTGATTCAAAGGAAGAAGAAATTCTGCTCATACAAATGATGTCCCTCTCATGAATATGATTACTATATAAATGAATTCAATTTCCTCATTTTTAGTTTTGCATTATTTTCCCCATTAGTGCTACCAAATTTCCCTCCCTTTTTTTTCCATATGAGTTACATTAGTCTTCATTGCCAAAGGATTACTCTGAGATCAAGCATTTAAAACAACTCTATGTGCTCTTCAATGCATAAACTTTTCCAATTCTGCGAGCTGTTCTTCTAGAAGGTCCTTCATTCATGGTTACTAGACATTTCTCATTGTTTCTGAGCTATCAACAATAAAGATGATATAACCACTAAGCCAGAAAACTTCCCTTACATCATTCTAGCAATAATTGATCTTTATCATTGCGTGCCACCAAACCGGTCTGGATATCATCTAGTTTCACTAAAATATTTGTATAGATTATTGCCATGGAGAACTCTAGGCACTTGCTGGGTCTGAAGTAGCAGAGATGCAAGAAATGCTCTTTGACTGATAGTCAAGAGAGAGCAACTGGCACTAATCAGAATGTTTGTAACTGAATCAGCCATGACATCTCTGGCAGAAGCCTGGGCAAATGTAAATAGGGGACATGCAAGGAAACTAAGAGTGTCATAGAGAACGTGAAAGAGAACCAAGAATATTTGCAGGATACATGAAGAAGGAAATGTTAAGTACATGTAAGAATGCCAAAAAAAAAAGTATGGATTGACCTCAGGAAGCCAGAGGAAATCAGAATTAACTTTTTCTGTGCTTACAGAAACGTTTTCTCCTTTTTCTCCATCTTCTGACTTATAAGAGACCACAGTCAGAAAAAACAAGTATGGGCTGCTTTCAGAAAACAGAGTGCACATTTTCTTACACACATAGTTCAAGGTATGAAAACTAGTAAATTAGAAGTTTCTGCTATTCAGAGAGTCACATTAAACTGTTTCTCTTTTCCTCAGATTCTAGATGTTAATTTACGAGCTTTAACCACTTTTCCTGTATGTTTCATTCACTTTGTTATGAATGCTGTTGAATACAGAGAACGGAGGCATTTAGTGCAATAGCAACAAGAAATACTAAGGATTTGAATTTCACTTCAGACAGTATAAGTTGCATAGCATGCACGTCTTCCCATTGCCTTCAATGGTCTCGCAGTGTACAAGCTCATATAGCTTAAGTATAAAGGTTAGACTGCTCGCACCTACCAAGAACGGTCTTGTAGCTGGCTTCCTGCATGACACTTGTTCGATGCCACATAGCCTTGATGTCTGCAGTAGGCTTTCCTACAACCCCAGTCTGCAGTGGCTTCTGGAACAAGCATTGTCTCCAGGTACGTAAAAGCCCTCAGAATAGTTTTTCATTCCTGCAAAAACAACAGAATGCTGCAACACTCTGATCTGCAAAAACATTGGGGAAATATTTGAGTTATTTATTTCTCAGTACCCTGTAAGCCATTTAGGCGGTGCACATCATACTGGAAGATATAGTCAGTGCAGACATTGACACACTGCAAAATCATCCCTCCACAACAAAAGGGAAACAGCCTACAGCTTACTATCAGGATACAGCTGGAGAAAGCAAGGGGACCTAAGCAGCTCTTCCTGCAGTCTATATTGCAAAGTGCCACTCCAGTCCATGGCGTTTTGCTAACTTTACAAAACCAGTTCAAATCTGTATAAGCAGATATGCTAAAGGACTTGACTGGGGCCACTGACTACGAGACTTGGGCTTTGGATTTAAAGTCTCTTCCTCTCCATCTGGTGTTGACTGTAGTAGCATGTAATGCTGCAGGGAAAAGCCTCTGTTTGTGAGCACTTCTGGTCAGCTCAGGTGGGCTGCTGCGGTTGCTACATGGCTGATGAGCCAACTCATCTGGACAGCTGGAGCTGGCAGAAGCGTAGTCATGGCCAGAGTGAAGCATACTCAACAATCGAGCTCCACATGTGATGCATGAACCCAATAACCCAGACAGACACACGTTTTGTGGGAGCAGGAGGAAGGCACAGAATTTGCAAGATTTCTTTGAGAATAAAAAAGAAAAAAAAGCCATACAGCTACTTCTGCAATCAGCTTCAGCAGATAAAGCTATTGTCACGAGAAAAAAAAGCTAGAAAGTTCTTTCCCTTCAAAATATTAAAATTAGATTAACCTCGACGTTTCTAGGTGAGAGACCAAAGTCTAGCTTCAGGTAATAGCATATATGCTATGTGTGTCACTTATGAAATATATACAACAACCAAAATGCATTAGTTAAGAGAGGCTCATTAGTCACCTGTGTGTTTACAACACACTTCCTGCTACTTGAGCGTAGCTTCTCTGGCTTGATAAACTATATACAGAATACCATTGTGATTTTTTCTATAAAACGCTGGCTGGTATCAAGAAAATGTAAATACTGCTTAGTGTTAGGAGATCCAGATTCACGGAGTACTGTCGTAGCTGAATTGTTTGAAAAGACATATGGCATCCCAAGTGTAACAGATAGTTGAATCTCAAGTGGGAACCATTGTTCATTCATCTGGACCAAGTGACATTCTTTATGCAAGAATAATTCCTGATTAAAGGGTGAGTTTTAATGGAAACTAATTAGGCAACCTCTTTAGCCTGGGCATAATGATCAAATGAGCTGTCACACAGTACCTGATACAATGATCTCACTTGGTACAAGATTTTATTCCTTAGCAATTACACTCCCACGTTGCACTGCATGTGTTTATTGCCTGGAGCACACATGTCAAATTAAAGAGCAGCTTATGCACCTGATATTTAATTATTGCCTAGTATTACAGACAACCGGGAAATGTCAAAGCGAGCAGTCCTGCATTGGAGCAACTAAAACTGATATCTTCTTCTTTGGCAAAGGAAAAGAAATAGAGATAAAAAATGTATGGATGATTCAGTTGTCTTACAATTCACAGTTACAAAAAATGGCCTCCCAAACCTTAAATAATTTACCATCATACTCAACGCAGAGAATTCTGTCAAAGCAGAAGAGTACATGTAACAGGCTTAGCAGCTCACAAGATTATTTGTATTAGATGCATCTTCACATGATTCAAGTGCTTACAAGTAAATGGTGGGGCTTGAGCTATTTTATACCAACTCGAAATACCAAAGGAATCATTTATTTATTCAGGTATGGACTAATACGCAGGTTAACAGAAACATTCATTTCTACAACTCTGTTATCCTGCAGTTAACTTAAAATCATCCTTAGCTTACTGGAAATTTTCCTAAATTCCTTCGTAGTCAAATCACCTCCTTAATCCTGGTTGTAATGAGGCTGAAATGAAAAGCCGGCAATACTAAAAGGGATGTAAGAAAAATATTTCCAGCAAATTGAGACTTGCTAATCAAAAAAGAAAGTTTTATGGCAGCAACTGAGGTGCTGACAGTAAGGTGAGGAAAAATCCATACTGCCCCAAGTTTTGATTGCAATTTTTAATAAAGAAAAAATGTGAGCAATACAAAAGAGTTTCTCTTAGTCATTGATCTGCAATGGAACACCCAAACAGAGATCTGATGGTATCCTGTGGCTAGGAAAAGTTGTGTATCTTGGACCATTCTACTCCAAATAAAGGAATCTAATTACCCGTAATCTTAATTGCACAGTCTAATACTAAAAAGGCTTAATAAGAGTGCTTTTGTATTTACAAAACTGCACAGCTTGTGAAAGAACCCTCAAAACATTTGGCAGGAATCCCAGCCGAGGTATGACTGACTGGAACCTCTAATGACTACAACATGTAAACAAGTGTTTTGTTTCGACTGATAATCATTAACTTCCAGTGTCAGACTTATCCCACAAGGTTTTGTTCACTGCTTCGCCAGCCTGCTTTACAAAGGCATCTGGTGCTAAGGGAAAGGGAGGAAAAAAAAGTGCAGAGTGCTATACAGTGTTGTCACTCTTAAACTAAAGTGGCAGTAGGCAAATGAAAGGGTCATGAGGTAAATGCTTCTAACAAGGAGCAAGCTGCTGTGATAATTCCCACCATTCTTTGATGGTCCCTCTTACTGTGTGACTTAGTGACATAACGTGCTAGACCTCCTGGATATTTTATTTTTTAATGAATAAAGGTAATTCAAAACTGAGCTCTGAATTATTGTTTCATGCCTTGGTAGCTTTCAAAATTAAACAAGCAGAAAAAAGAAAATTTGGTTTCCCTAAGTACTACAGTACTAGGACAATCTGCATCTGAGTGTTGCATTAAAAATAAAAAAATAAAAATGAAAAAAAAAAAAAAAAAGAGGAGTGGAATACACTTCTACAAGGACGAGTCTGGCATCCTAGCAGGAGGGAAGGCATTATACAAACTCTACTGGTTAGCCCAGCAACAGTCATTTTGAAAAATGAATTTCAAATGGCCAGATGCTCAGCTAGGGTAACTCTGCTAAGATGCAGACACCATGGAGAAGCCTATGCAGGTCATTCTGGACATTCACTTGCTTTGTTATAGAAGTAGTTATTGCTCAAAACATTTTATGCGGATGCACTGGAGAAGTTAAAAATTATGTCCATTATCTAAAAAAGTTTGATAAAAGAGATGCAGTCCGTAAACAAAACTGAATAGCCCATATTTACATTCTCAGCATTCTCTAAGCCTGAGAAGCAGAAATACTTCATGCAATTTTAGATCATGCAATTGTAGCCAGCTAGTGTTTAGTAAAACAGCAGAAGTAGCTTATATATTTGCAGATCAGTACTTCTGATGCTATTGGTAAGTAAAAGGTCATTTGTAAACTCCATTTAACTACTGATACCCCTGAGACTTACTTTCAAAGGTTTCCACTTATTCCATGCCCTGCTAGTATCTTGCCTGTATAACAAGCATTTCCTGACCACTTTTAGCAGAGCACTGCAAAGCGCACTACGCAGAGCTCTCGTGATTGCACGAAGGAATTTATGCATGCAACTCTCAAACGGCTTTGATATATAACCCCACAGAATCAGGTAGGAGCTGTGAATAAGCCTGGTTAAATTTATGTAAAAAACACTTGGCAAAGCAAGTTTGCAATTGTTTAATTTTCATTATAATTCCTGCCTCACAAGATAATGAGCCCTCATAACAGTGTTTTATATAAAAGCACATTATGCCTTTATACAGCGCACATAAATGGCCAGTGATTATTAACAATGTTAAAATGTCAGTAGAACCAAGCCAGCATAACAGCATACATTTAGATGCCGTAAAAGCTGCAAATGACTGTTACATTGTTTTAAAGGAAGCATCTTAGAAAGGCGCTTACAAGTAGAGGAGAAGAAATATATTTGTTTTGAGGAATAGAAATTTAGATGAAACGTCAATCAAATGTGACTTCACAAAAAGCATTATTCACAAGAATCAGCTAAGCTCATCACTGCTGCTATTAGTTCTTAGTTAGAGGATTAGAGACAAAATGTTTCATGGATATTTTTTAGTTTTACCTTTGACTTTTTAATTTTTTTCCTTCCCATCCCAGGATTTCAGTGTTCAGGAATGCTTTAAGAAAATATTCACAAAGTAAAACTTCAGAGAGTCTCATTTGGCACTGATTTACGACCTGAAAAATAGTTCAACATCTAAATGAAAGTCTAGAAAAGAGTAAAAGGTCTAGACAGGGTAATCACTGTATAAATTATTACAAATATTTTAGAGGCTTTTAGCCTCAAAACATCACTCAGGGCATTATTTCTGACACAATAGGCCTTACTTCCATTCACTGCAAGGAAAATTAACATAGCAAGAATTTTGAATTGCAAAGGATTTGTGGTTGGCTATCGTTGGTCATTTATGGCAATCCTCCAAAGTTATTCTTGTGATTTTGAAATTATTCAACTCATTCATTAGCCTATTTTTGAATTAATTATATTTTTCAACTAGAAAGAAAGTAGAAAGTTTTTTTCAAGCCACCAGCATTTGCAAAAATAAGAGGATGTTGTCATATAAAATATTAAACTGAATTTGTCAGAAGAAACTGTTTTGCTCCAAGTAGCTCACAAGCTATACAAACCCATATAAGTTAAACAAATCATTTTTAATTTTAGCTTATTTAGTTGCAAGGCCGCACACTGCATTTCATTTCATACATTAACTAAAGGTGTTCAAGACCAAATGAGTTTTGAATGTTAATTTCCCCCCTCAAAGATACGATTTTATAAATAGAAACCTCCAACACCTTTATTAAAAATGCATTAAAAAAAAAGATGTGAAATCAAATATTTTTTAGACTGATGATATAATCAGTTGCCAATGTTTTTTTTTTTAAATTACTTTTTTACTCCCAACTATTACAATTTTATTTTACACAGACAGTAGGCTATTCAAATGCGATATTCAATAAACATTTGTATCTTATTATTATTAGCCACAGTCCTCATTAAAAATGAAAAACTCTTATGGTTCTTGCAAAACAAATATTTTAGAAACTGAGCCACCTCAAAGAATAAATCAGTATATCTGTATCATTTACATTATATAGATCTTGTACTAGGTAGATAGGAAATACTTTAAAAAATATGATAAAATATTAATATTTCATTGGTCTCATTGGGCACTTAATTGTTAACTGATTTCAGCTGGTAAATTAGTCTTCCTTAAACACGCATTAGATAGATACTGTTTTTGGAAAGTTGGAAATTCATCATCTGTCTCCAGTCAGCTTTAACACTTAGCAGGTTTGCAATAAATACACACATGAGCAACAAAAGCCTGAGCATTAGCAGAGACGTTAAGAGGGCAATTAATTAAGCCACATTAGTACAACGTGATCAAAAACAAGACATCAGTGTCCTTAGGGCAAAAACACATTTCAAGTCAAACTTCACACACCCCCCCACACACGCATACACAAACATATATACGCACACACATTAAAAAAGCACACAACTTAAAGGAAGAGTCTGTCTGGTAAGTATAAAAAAGTAGCAGAATAACTCTTTGCACGAACTGCTTAGTTTATTTGCTCTGTAAATTATTTGAGATCAGATTTTAAAGCTGGTTTGATTTTTGGTACACACAAAAAGAAACCATTGTCTCACGTGGGATATACTGATTGCCTGGCACCACCCAATGGCAGCTATCAGAAATGCAGATGGCAGTTCCAGATGCATGAAGGAAATTCGTCGACAAACAGAAAACAAAGTAGTCAGCGGCTGTTTTGTCAAGAATAATAAACAGGTATTCCTTTACCAACTAGATGGTTTGAAATTGGCTCAACAAGTGTGATTCTTGCAAAATATTTTGTGCTAAAATTCATAGCAAAACAATTTAGTTTGGTAGTGAATACTATATTTATTTCACAAAACAGCATTAAAGACCATATTTTTAATGAAAAGCTTATAACCAGATAAGAAGTATTGTTAAGCCTCCTGTGACCAGAAGTTCACCTACAGCACATAACTACAGAGTAGAGGACAAAGTCCATTTGCTTCTAGCAACTATGGAAAGACAAAGGCATTCAAAGCAGGAGAGAAAGAAAAATCTTCACTCATTTCTTGGCCACTACAAATGTTACTTAAACATTATTTGGTCCATCACACGCTCTATGGATAATTAAAAAAAAAAATACATGCATATACTCCTCAATCAGATCAGAAAGAGGAAAGAAATTCCAGTGGTTCCTCTGTTCCTCAATCAGAATAACAGAAATTTTGATCTGCAGGGACAGGAAATTTGGCCACTCCCAAAGAAACAAATGCACAACTTAATCGCTAGACTATCTTGTTAAATGAGAGACTTTTTCTATCAGAACCTTTTCCCATCTCCGAACTAAAATTAGAGCATGAGGAATTACAACGAAATGCACAAGCAACATAAAGAAACCTGAAATGCATGTTCGAGAATCCTTGGAAATAGCTGCTGAAAAGCAAGTCGATATTGCAACCTATTTTTCATCACTATTCTACTCTAAGCTGTTTTACACTCTGGTACATAGCCTATTCTTCACCACTTTCCTTATGAAGGCTGATCTGCTTTATCAAGCGCGATAATCATTTCTTGCTATTCACAGAACACAGCACAAGAAGGGAAACAGCATTTGAGCTTGTCTTCTTGTTGTTGTTGTTCAAGCATACACATAAGAAATTTGAAAAAGGATGAATTGGTGAAGCACGTTCTTTATTTGACAGATTGCTTACTATTGGCTTAGCATGTAAGCAAAAGAATTGAATATATAAGAATTAGGGCCTTATGGATGGCAAATGGTATAAACATATACCACCAACAGCATCATCCGGAAATGAGGAACAGTGTTTTCACAGGAGAAATTATATCTCACATGCCAACATCAAACAAAAACTCTGAGCAGTTTTATTTAATTTCAGATAAGTTGTATCTTTCCAATGTTCTAGGGCTGCTCTGAACATAATGCCTCCTATTTTACTAGATTGGCCCACGGTGTTAGTGCATGGGTGTCCAACCCTCTGACTTGCCTGAGCCACATTGAGTGAAGAGGAATTATCTTGGGCTTCGTATAAAATATATAATATAGTTAATGTATATAGCTATAAAAACTAATATATGTATTTATTAAAACATAAGAACAAAAACAAAAGTAGTGGCATATTTGACCTTGTTTGTGAAAATAATGCAGTCTGGTTTGACGGAAGCGGTTACAATTCTGAGTGACTTCTCAAGGTGTTCATCAGAGATTTTGATAAAGTTTTACTCTTCCTGTGCTTTATCCTCGAAAATAGTTGATCACAAATGTACATACTGCCAAAAAGTGAAGATGTGAATAAGGCATGATTGCGAAGCAAGGGATATTTCTCTCTGGTAAGAGAGGTCTTGTATAGGGTCCAGTAGAGAGACATGTTCAAATTTCTATTTGAGCTGAAAATCTGATTGTAACTTCATATATTCCATGTGAAATTTTCAGGTAATGTATTTATGTTGACTGAAAATAGTCACAGAAATATCAATTTTTTTTTTTTTTTTTTTTTTTTTTTTTACAATTTTGAATTTT